>LPNX010014492.1:0-38457 GCA_001517045.1 Pseudotsuga menziesii
CGGAGATGACTCTGGTATTGCTCAAATCCAAGCGCAGCTAGCTGCGATGGCCCTAGAACTTCGCGAGATGAAAAAGGGAAAACCTGATCGCGAAGAGATCTGGTGTACGCAATGTCGGTCCGAGGGTCACAATAGGGACCAGTGCCCTGTGGTCATAACATACCTAAATATGGGCATGCCCAACCAATTCAATGCCGGTGTTCTATATTGTGAGATTTGCCGAACCACTGGCCAGCATCGCCCTAAGCACTGCCATCTTCTTCAGAGATATGTTCAAGTTCCCAAAAACCCCTACTGCCAGTTCTGTAAGTCCATAGGGCATAATGAAGAAGAGTGTCGTAGCTACGACCTTATGCGAGAGCGCACCTCTGACGCCTACCGAGTCCACAATGAAGCCCAGAATAATGATGGCCATGGTTACCGCGGTGGCGCCTCCGAAAGAGGTGCTTTTGGCGGTCGCAGCCATGGTGGGATGACTGGAAGAGGTAGAGGCCAGGTTGTGTGTTACAATTGTAGCCAAGTTGGTCACTTGGCTCGCGACTGTCAGAACCCCACTACGACCTATCGGTATTTCCGCGCAGTGGAACACGTGATTGAATAGTGCCCCCATCTCCTCGCAAAGATTTAGGAAAACAACCGTGGCCCTACCCCAAATATTCAGTTGATTTCCATTGAGCAAAGACCTGCCCCAGCCCTCAATGTGGTCACCCAGAGTGGAGCTACGATGCATACTCAAAAATCGCCAAAGCAACCTACCGCGGTGTGCGCACGTAAGGCCTCCAATAAAGTCCCAGCCCTTGACCCTGTGAAGGACCAAGTACCAGTCTAGGAGGCCCAGTGCGATATTGTTGACCCTGGCGTCGTAGAAGCACCTGCGCAGCAACCTCAGCAGGCTTCACAGCCACAAGAGGCCTCGACGGATAAAGTAATTACACTATCCTCTTTCTTGCAGAGCTGTATGAAGCTCTTGCGGAATCAGAACACTCTAAAAGAGCTGCAAAAAGTTCTTGATGTCACAGACCCTCAGAGAGGAATTGATTAGGAGAAAACTATTAGTCGTGTCCGAAGAACGGGAAGGGAAATGAGATTGAACGTTCAGTTAGGAGAATATGATATGACTGATGTCATTTTGGATCTTGGATCAGACGTTAATGTCCTACCCAAGCAGACCTGGGGACAAATGGGAAAGCCTTCACTGGTTTGGTCACCTATACAACTGCGACTAGCTAACCAGCAAAGGATTGTACCTCCAGGGAGACTTCTTAGTGTTCCAATCGACATCGAGGGGGTCAGTACTCTAGCAGATTTTGAAGTTATTGAGATCATTGATGACATCAACCCTTATCCAGCCCTATTGGGAATTGAGTGGGCCATGGCTAATGCTGCAATCATCAACCTTAAGAGGAGACAGATGACCTTCGAAGGAAATGGTCTGCGCGTTATTATACCCCTCGACCCATCCCAAGGAGAAATATATACAGAACCACTCAGACATGAAGGGGAGCTGGATACTCTAGATCACATCTACAACATCACAGCCAAGGACGCAGATTATGTCGAGCCTAATGATGCTGGTGTAATGGATTGGCAATGTGATAGCTCCTGCATGTCTGATTCAGACGATGGTCTGGAGAATTGGAAGAATCGGCTGTACGAGCTACATGGCCATAGATGCACGCAGATCGCTCAGTCTCTTAGATGCCTTCGTGCATAGCCTAGATATTTGACTGCATATGTTGGGATGACAGACCCTGGAGAATTTATTGCACCTGTGTCAGAATGAGTACCTCAGTCACAAAACTCCCAGAGTCTGGAAATAGCACTAGAAACTACAACAGCATGAGGGACCGATCCTACAAAGTCTCACCCCAGTCGGGGAACCTACCAGAAATTCCTGCTCCCCAGATTCATAAGTCAAGCTCAAGAGGTGCGAAGTAAGTTCAAGGGGCCTAATAGCCTTCACGGACATTGGAGGCAAAACTATACAGCAAGGGAAAACACACCTCGCAAGGATTGGGTGCATAAGTTCGTGCATATCTTGGACCTTATAACGAAAAATGGGCATATGGAGGTTGAGCTCCGCCACGGTACTGTAAGTGGGGATGATCTTGTTGATGGCTTTTTGATCACATGTTCTATTAACAAAAGTCGTCTTGTCTTAGATATAGCTTTCCGATCAAACCACGACAAGGCAAATGATGATCACCCAGGAATTGAATACCACACCAAGGGGCAGAGCCAAGACGCCAGTCTCTCAAAACTAATAGTCCTGTCGCAGATATTACCAGGACGGGTCGAAGGGCACTATTGTGCCAAGGTTGCTTATTGCCCTGAAACTTCAACCATGATTCTGTCGAAGCCCAAAAACATAGCAAGGCTCAAAATCCGACCATTGGGAAGCAGCCAATTTGGCGGCGGCAGAGTTTTAATTGCTTTAAATAACTGTACTAATACCAGTACCGGCAATCGCGCTCCACATGGACCAGATTTTCGTCAGAATTGGTGCCTTCAATGCACTGTCCTAGCCGATGTGATGGATGGCGTGTATAAGAAGATGCCTAAGTTAGGGAAAATTGCATCCTGCATTTCTTCAAGATTTCTGAGTGAACCCATGACCACCGAATGCGAGATTGACGCTCTGGTCAGAGAATTCGAGAAAGAGGGTCTGATCACCTGCTCTAATCGGCCGCCTGCCCTAGCCCACTGTGAAGAAACTTCCCCAGCACCACCACGGTCGATGTAGACACGGTCTTCCAGGAAAAAGTCTAGAACTGAAGTTCGCACCAAGCGCAACCAAGACCGGCAACGGCAAACAGGGAAAACACCAGCAGCTCATCCTATGGAGCCCTCTGGTTCCGCACAGGCCCCGGCCGAGGGAAGGGAGAATATTCCACCACCACGGCCACCATATCTACCACCTATGCACCCAGGTACCGCGCTACCCCGTCGGATGAAGAAATTTACATTAGCCACACCCTCACTGCCACAGGGAGTGCATTTGATAGGAAGTACGACAGGGAATATTGATCGGCTCAAGTACAGCGATCACGACACCAATGACCATGGCAAGTTTCCGTAGTTTGAACCAGCAGAATACTTGCACTGTGTCAATTACCTGGATCATAGGGTCACACTACTGGAAGTGCAACCATGGGCTGCGGGCCTGGACAAAGCTGGCCTACTCAAGATACTTAACATTCCCCATTTCGGTCGCGGCATACATGTGACTGTAGCGGCCAAGAAGTTACTAGCGCTAGTGCATGACGGCTACTTATGGATAGGGGACTAGAAAATTCCTATTGACGCCACGCTCATCCATAAGATCACAGGTTTACCCATGGCAGGACCTGATCCGGGAGCTGAATTTCCGTCCAAACATGATGATACAAAGCTCGCGCAAACCATGAAAGAGCGGTTTGTCCTGACAAAAGGGAAATGGGGGTATCACACTTCCACGATTCAAGAGCAGCCCATTCGATTTGCAGCTGAACTCTTAGCCTGCAAACTCATACGAAAATGCAGGCCAACTGAAGTACCTGCTTCGGTTATCCAGATTGCTATGAACTGCGCTGAGGGGTATACTTATAATTGGGTCGAATATCTTGCGAAGGAGCTTCTGGAGGATGCCCGCGATGTGCAAGAAAAAGTTAGACCTTTTCATTATTCCTGGCTTCGAATCCTTATTGCATTAGTTGGGTGGAAAGAACCCACTGAAGCCCAGTTTGTAGAATTAAACCCCGACACGCCAGGGGTAGCGAGGTATGCCTCCCTATGGATATCCTCAGATAAGGAAGCTCAGCAAATGACAAACACTGTGTTCGTCTTCTATGCTATGAGTATTCACTATGAGATTGTGCGAACACCTCGAATTACCAATGAAGTGTTCTCTCAATATGAGGGCGTCGCGCACTTTAGTGCCGATATGCATCATGTTTTCATTCAAGCTCGTGCAGATCCACAACGGCAATGCTTCAAATTTCCATATGTAGTCACCGAACCAGATATCAGGCGGATAGTTCAGCACTGGCTGGCCGAATGGCTGAAAGATTTAGGGAAAAAACCCTCTATTCCGGTTCCCCCAGCTATCAATATTGGCGCAAGTACTAGTCAGGCGCAGCAGCAAAGCCCATTGGAAGATAGCGAAGACCTAAGTGATTCGCAGAGGGATGACGACGGCCAGGGTGGAGACGGCAGACAGGATGAACAGGATGAACAGGATGAGGAGTCGGTCAAGACCATATCAGATCCTAACCCACCAACGAAGCGCAAGTCACCAGAAGTCGCCAAGGTAACCAAGCCACAGTCCCGCAAAAAGGAAAAAGCGTCGAAGGACAAAGATGCTGAGGAAGAAGCCACTGTCACGCTGGATGCACTGGAGCAAGCTCTAGAACAGTCTACGACAGCGCTTACTAAAAAATGGTCAGAGTTTGTGGAACTGCATCTTGCCGGGCTCTCAGGTATCGCAAACAGGGTATCGGAGCTGAAAGGGCTAGCAGCAAAATCAGCGCACAGTACTGCGACAAGTAGCACTACAGCACCTGCACAGTAGGATATCAGGCAATGGCCACCTAGAGATCACCAAGGACAGGTATCAAGTGCAACTCTGATACAGCCTGACATGGATTCTCGACGCCAGACGGATACAACTGCGGGGCTTGATTATACGAAGATGTCTATGTCAGAGTTGCACCTCTGCCAGCTCGTGATTACAAAGGAGATCCATGCCTGAACCCAATTGTCCCAAACCCAATTGGAAGACACCATCAAACAAAACAAAACCTTTGCAGCACGCCTAGAATAAATCGCACAACGGAAGAAAGAGGCTGAACATACAACAACTACATTGATGCGAGCATTGGACGAGGCATGTCGGAGTCTTTCTAACTCCGACATACAGGGAGCAGAGGAACCAGAGCAGAGAATCACTAAGCTGAGAGACTATGCCCAGCAGTCCCGTAGCGAGGTTGAAAGGATGAAGATAGAACACCAGCACCAGATTGCAGAACTTCAACTGCGCATTCCTCCTGAGACTCCACCAGAGGTCCGAGAACAGCGCCAGCAGGACATCAAGGCGTCAGCAGCAAAAATATCAGATGATGTGGCCAGCGTCGCAAAACTAATGGAAGACAACATAGAAGCATGGGCGAACCTACAGGACCATCCAGATGTAGGTAAGATCCAGGAAACCATCAAGTTGCGCCAGGATGAATTAGATGCAGTCAAAATAGAAATCAAGACGCTGCCACCTATGCAGAAGATGGATAAAGTGAAGCGTAGCAAGGAAATTCAGTAGGAAATCGAGTCCTGCAGGATGAAGGTAACACTGCTAGAGAATGCGTTACAGCCCCTGGTTGATGAAGCGTTAGAATTGAGCAATATGGCGGAAATCCAGCTCAAACTTTTGAAGACCTATGACACTTTTGCGCAGGAAAGGGCTGACACAGACTCATCTTCAGTATTACAGGACTTAGTGGAAAAGGAGAAAGCCACTGATGATATACTACACAATCTCACCAGTCACTTCCAGATCCTCACGCAGAATATTCTCCCACCAGAGTCCTCGCAGAGTGTCCCGGGACGGGCCACTAGTGAGTCTTAGGGGCCTGTTGGGGCGCGTACCCTAAGGATTATTATTTTTGGTAACTTCGCGGCTGTTGGTAAGCAGAGTTATGCGTCAAAATAGTCTTAGGGGTGTCAGGGTAAGTCAAAACCCCCTTTTTGTAATAAACCCGTGGTTTAAATCCAGGGTTTAGGGTTTTTGGGAGGCCATGGTTTGAAGCCATGGTTTTGTAATAGCGCGATGTATAAATAGGTATTTTTGTAAATAAGAAAAAGTTAGGTTTTATGATGTAAGAAATATTAAGACGAGGCTAAGGATGATATTGTAAGGAAAGGTTAAGTCCCAGCTGTGTGCATGGATGACCTCTACAGCTGTGTGCGCAGAGGGATTTTGTAAAGAAGATTGAGGAAAGACCTGCAGCTGTGTGCGCAGGGGCCTGCTGCTGTGTGCGCGACTTTGAAGGATTTAAGGGATCTGCAGCTGAGTGCGCAGATCAAACTATGGTTTTTGTAGCAAGTTGAATAGAACAAAGTTTGTGGACGTAGCCCCTACACTGGGGGTGAACCACGTTATATCCGGTGTTGTGGTTTCTTGTGCTGTTTCTGTTCCTGTAGTCTTTTATGCATTAATAACTATATACATCTGATAAGTTAGATCGATGTTAATATTTAGCTTCGATGTGAATTCCCTGTAGTGGGTTGAGCAAGTAACGACTGTTTATTTATCTGCGAAGTTGTATGTGAATGAATGGTAAATCTTTTATAGTATTGATTAATAAGATTATTAAAGGCTAAGGTACAGTAATCCCCCTCTCGGCTTGCAGAAACCTGATTCTGCGGCACCCCATAGCTGTTTCGGGTGAGACTGCAACCTGCACGTAGGTTGTTGCCGAAAGGGCCAACACTATGGGTCTTTTGTTGGTACGACACTAAAGGATTAAACCTGGGTCTTCCCTATTTCCCATCAAGGGTACAACCCGATGCACAAGGCAATGATGGATATGGTTACCATGGTAGTACATTAGGTCAAGGTAACTTCAGAGGTCGTGGTCGTGGTGGTATGCTTGGAAGAGGTCGAGACCAGGTTGTTTGCTATAACTGTATTCAGGTAGGACATGTAGCTAGAGACTATCAGAACCCAACTACGACATGTCGATATTGCAGAGTATTCGATCATGTTATTGAGCAATGCCCATAGTTGATATCCAAGATACAAGAAAGAAATGGTGATCTTACTCAGAATGTTTAGATGATTGCTGTAGAGAAAAGACCTGTCCCAGCCGTTAACGGGGACCATTCAAGCATAGGGATTCCCATTTGTTCCCATGTCTGCCTAGTTAGGACATTCATTTATGATCCTAGGTCTAAAATGATATCNAAGCCCTGTCCCAGCCGTTAACGGGGACCATTCAAGCATAGGGATTCCCATTTGTTCCCATGTCTGCCTAGTTAGGACATTCATTTATGATCCTAGGTCTAAAATGATATCAGTCATGTCATAATCTCCTATCTGAGCATGCAATCTCATTTCTCTTCTAGTCCTTCTAACTCTATTAACAGTTTTTCCTCTATCAGAGCTTCACTGAGGTTCGCAAGACGCAATAACTTTTTGTAACTCATTCAAAGCATTTTGATTTCTTAATAGTTTCATACAACTTTGTAAAAATTATGTTAGTGTACTTACTTGATCTGACGAAGCTTTTTGAGACTGTAGCTGCTGTCGATGTTGTTGCGTAGTTGCTACTGATGTTCTTAGATCAACAAAGTCTTTTTTAGCTTCCATAAATGTTCCTTTTTCTCTTCCAACGTTGAAGGCTGGGATTTCCTTTGGGGTCTTATGGACCCAAGCCTCATCAGGCTGTTTCTCCTTATTCTGCACTTGCATCGTAGCTCCACTCCATGTAACAACATGCAGCTGAGATTAGCCAATCAGCAGAAGATTGTACCCTTGGGAAGATTCCCTAGTGTACCAGTGGACATTGATGGAGTCAGTACCTTAGCATATTTTGAAGTCATTGAAATAATTGATGATAGAAACCCCTATCCCGCATTGCTAGGAATTGAATGGGCACTAAACAATGATGCAGTAATCAACCTTAAGAACATATAGATGACTTTTGAAGGAAAAGTCTTGAGAGTCATAGTACCATTGGACACTTTTCAAGGAGAAAGGTATACAGAGCCAGTCAAAGATGAAGATCAGGATGTTTTAGATCATATTTACAACATCACAATGAAAGAAGAAGACTATGTTAACCCTACTGCTGAAGGTATAATGGATTAGCAGTGTGACAGTTCTTGCATGACTGATTCTGATGAAGGCCTAGAGAATTGGCAAAATATACTTTATGAGCTAAATGGACATCGATGTGCAAGAATTACTAAGTCTATCATATGGGTTGGCTCACATCCAAATATCTTACCTACTTTTGATGGCTTGACAAACCCAGAAAACTTTATTGTACAATTCTCAGTGCAAGTACCAGATTCACAGAAAATGGAGACTCTAGATTCAGTATTCAGAGTCGCAGCTTCCAGATGGTGGAATGGTCATAAAAAGTATATTCATAGTTGGAAACATTGTCAAAATTTTCTTCACCTGAGATTCATGGATCAACCTCAGGAGGTGCGAAGTACATTTAATGGTAAGACTGGCCCTCAGGAACATTTGCCGCAGTGTTATGAAGCATGGAAGCATGTACCTTGTGAAGAATGGGTGCATAGGTTTGTACACACTCTGGAACCTATAGCAAAGAATTGGTATGCGGAGGTTGAGCTTAGACATGGTACTATAAGTTGGGATAACCTTGTTGATAGTTTTTTGATTACATTTTATATTAATGAGGATTGCCCTGTTTTGGACGTAGCTATTAGGTTAATCCATACTAAGGTGTTTGATGATAAAGAAATAGCCGAGCACCAACCTGATTGGAAGTAACAAGAAGCTAATGCAGCAGAATGTTATAACCTCACCATTGATGAAGACGATGACCCACGCAACATTAACATTCTTGAGTCAGAAGGACACTGCGAAGTTCATGGACCAGCAGTCGAAGCACCTGAAGTAACTCAGCCCTTGAAAACAAGGAAAGTAAACATTGGATCAGAATAAATGTTTAAATACGCCACTATTGGATATTATTGGGACGAAGAAATGGTAAGCAAAGTGACTGAACTCCTCCATGAGTATCAGGACTTGTTTCCGACGAAGTTTCAGAAATGAAAGGTATCCTTGGTGATATAGGGGTGATAAAAATACCTTTGAAACCTGATGCGAATCCTGTGAAGCAGTTCCCTTATAGGCTGAATCCTAAGTATAAAGAAAAAGTCAGGATAGAGTTAGAGAGGATGCTCGCTGCAGGAATCATTGAGCCTATCGAAGAGTCCGAATGGATCAACCCTATGGTGGTACAAGAAAAGAAGACCAAGGGAGAAATCAGAATCTGTGTAGAGAGGATGCTCGCTGCAGGAATCATTGAGCCTATCGAAGAGTCCGAATGGATCAACCCTATGGTGGTACAAGAAAAGAAGACCAAGGGAGAAATCAGAATCTGTGTTGATCTGAGGAAACTGAATGATGCCTGTTTACATGATCCTTTCCCTACTCCCTTTACAGATGAAGTTTTGGACAATGTCGGAGGTCAAGAAGTGTATTCTTTCACTGATGGATTTTCAGGTTACCATGAGATCAGAATTGCACCAGAGGATCCCGCGATGAATCCTTCTAGAGTAGTCGAAGACCTTGGTGATGAAGAGAATTTTGCACTGCAGCGTCCACCATATCTTCCACCTATTCGACCAGGAGTTCAGACACCTCGGCGGATATCCAAGTTCACATTACGCACCCCTTCGCTGCCACAGGGTGTGCAGTTGGTCGGAACAATGACAGGAAAAATAGACCAGTTGAAGTACGCAGACCACGATACAAATGATCATGGGAAATTTCCGCAGTTCGCACCAGGGAAATACCTCCACTCTGTCCATTATCCGGAGACCGGTACGATGCTACTGGAAGTGAAACAGTGGGCTACTGGCTTGGAGCAATCCATCTTGTTGAAGATGTTGAATGTTCCCCACTTCAGTCGCAGCACGCAGGTGACCGTGGTGGTCAAGCAATTATTGGCGTTGATGCATGATGGGCACCTATGGATAGAAAGCCACAAAATCATCATTAATGGAGAAATAATTCACCAGATCACAGGCTTTCCGAAGGAAGGGCTTGATCCTAGNTTATTGCCGTTGATGCATGATGGGCACCTATGGATAGAAAGCCACAAAATCATCATTAATGGAGAAATAATTCACCAGATCACAGGCTTTCCGAAGGAAGGGCTTGATCCTAGCATTGAGTTCATGGGAAATCATGAAGACATGAAGCTGGATTAGAGCATGAAGGAATGCTTCGGGCTGACGAAAGGAAAGCGAGGGTGTCAAACCTTGACCATCCGGCATCAAAACATTCACTTCACTGCAGAGCTACTAGCATGCAAGCTAATGCAGAACTGTAGACCGAACGAAGTATCTACCCTGATTGTTAGTATTACTGTGAACTGTGCCGAAGGCTACAGTTACAAATGGGCAGAGTACATTGTGCGAGAATTCCTCGAAGATGTTCGCGACGTGCAGGAGAAAGGTAGACCCTTTCACTACTCATGGTTTTTAGTGCTTATTGCACTGGTAGGATGGAAAGAACTTACTGAGGCACAATTTGTTGATGTGCCTCCGCACATGCCTGGCACTGCAAGATACGCATCTCTGTGGGTGTCGCAAGATAAAATCTTCCAGTAGATGATGAACTACGTGTTTTCCTTCTATGCAATGAATATTTCCTGTGAGATCCTAAAGACACTGTGGCTCAGTAATGAGCTATTTTCTCAATACGAGGGAGTGGCCAACTTCAAGGCTGACATGCATCATGTCTTCATCCAGGCCCATGCAGATAGCAAGCACAAATGGTCAAATTTGCCATATGTGGTGACCCAGGAAGACATCCTCATAGTAGTCAAGCAGTGGCCGGCTCAATGGATGAAGGACGCGAGAACAAGGCCGAGCATACCAGTTCCCCCAGTAACAGATCTGGGCATAGGTCCAAGTCAGGTGCCACAGAGTGACCCACCAGAAGGAAGTGAAGAACAAGATGATTCACAGCAGAGTGGAGATGAGCATAGTGGAGATGACCATGATGGAAATGACGCAGCTGATGAAGAGGAAGAGGAATCGGTCAAAACCATCTCAAACTCTAATCGCCCAGATAAGTGCAAGACTCCAGAAGTGGAGGAAGTTACCAAGCCTTCGCCTAGAAAGAAAACTAAGGCGTTGAAGGGCAAGAACATCGTCGAAGAGCCTGCTTTGACGATGGAAGAGATTGATTAGGCTCTGACAAAATCCATAGAGGTCCTAACCAGCAAATGGTCAGATTTTACAGCTATGCACCTCGATGCACTCAATGGCGTAGCGTAGTGAATTACAGAGCTGAAGGAGTTAGCAAAAAGATCAATGACTGGTGCAACAGCAAGCAGTGCCCCAGAAAGTGCGTAGCCATATACTCGGCAATGGCTAGCCAGAAATAACAGAGGGAAAGTACCAAGTGCATCCCTCATTATAACTGACATAGCATCTTGATCGCAGATGAGTATGACTATTGAAATAGACTACGCCAAGTTGTCTATGTCAAAGCTACATCTGTGTCAGTTGGAAATTATGAACGAGATCCGAGAACGCAATATCTACTCACATAGGCAGTTGGAAAATTCCATGAATCAGAGTGAGAGCCTCACAGTGTAGTTGGAAGAAGCTGAGCAAAAGAAGAGGGAAGCATAAAGAAAGCAGGCTGCACTGGCCCGAGTGTTGGATGAGGCGTGTCGAAGTCTCCCTAACTTCGACATGCAGGCTGAAGAAGAACCAGAGTAGAGGCTCACCAATCTGAAATACTATGCAAAACAGTCTTGAAGCCTGATAGAAAAGATGAAAGAAGATCATGAGGCTCATATTGTGGATCTTCTACTTCGCATCATTCCTGAGAGTCCACCAAAGGTCAGGGAACAGCGCCGCAGAGATATTCAGGCCTCAGCAACGAAGATCTCAGATATTGTGAGCAGTGCATCAAAGCTGCTAGATGAAAGTGTCGAGGCCTAGGAGAACTTGTAGGACAACCCAGAGGTAGAAAAGCTGCAAGAAACTATCAAGCAGCGGCAGGTAGAGCTGGATGCAGTCAAAGCGGAAATCAAGACATTGCCTCCTATGTAGAAGATGCTTAAGGTGAACCATAGCAATGAGCTCCAGTAAGAAATTGAGTCTTGCAGAAGGAAAGAAGCACTATTGTTGAGCTCTGTGCAGCCTCTCATTAACCAGGCCTTGGATTTGAGCACTGTTGCGGAAAACCAGCTCAAAGTCTTGAAGGAGTATGATGCATTCGTACAGGAAAAGACTAGTGAAGCATCTGCAGCAGCATTGCAGGAGATAGTCGAGAAGGAGCAAGCAACTGAACATATTATGTGCAGCCTCAAAAAGCAGTTCACTATCTTTTCCAACAATATTCTCCCACCAGAAAAGCAGTAGAGTGTCCCGGGACGGGACACTGGTGAGTCTTAGGGGCCTGTTGTGGTGCGGACCTTGAAGGTCCTTAATTTTGGAAACTCCGCGGTTTTGGTGCAAAGCTTGTAAGCGGAGTTGCGGCCCAAAATAGTCTTAGAGGTGTTAGGGTTGGGTCGAACCCCCTCTTTTTGTAAATAAACCATGGTTTAAACTCATGGTTTTTAAGCCCATGGTTTAAGCACATGGTATTGTAATAGTGCACTAGTATAAACATGCACTTATGTAAAGGAGAAAGAGATTTTTCGAAGGTTTTTGTATGATGATAATTTGATGTGAAGAAGCTAAGTCCTATTTTTGGGTTTAAGGTTAAGTTCCAACTGAGTGCGTGGACGACCTCTGCAGCTGAGTGCGCAGAGGGTTTTGGAAGGAAAGTACTGCAGCTTAGTGCGCAACTTTTGGGTTGTTGAAAGGATCTGCAGCTGAGTGCGCAGAGATCTGTAGCTGAGTGCACAGATCAAAACTGTGTTGTTGTAGAGAGATGAATATAAAAATAGTTCTGTGTACGTAGCCCCTACACTGGGGGTGAACCACATATATCTTGTGTTGTGGTGGTTCCTTTTTGTTTTTGTGCTGTTATGTTCTTATGCATTTGATAAGTAGGTGAATGATAAGTAATATATATTGTTAGGAATTAAACTTCGCTGTGAATTCCTAGTTAACGGTTAAGTAAGTAACTATCTGTTTATATAAACTGCGAAGCTATTTAAGTGTATGTCGAAGCTCTGTATTGTGTAAGTATAATTTTTTAAAGCTAAAGGTATAGTAATATCCCTCTTTTTCCTGCAGAAACCTAATTCTGTGTCACCCCATAGCTGTTTCGAGTGAGACTGTAACTTGTTCGCAGGTTGTTGCCGAAAGGGCCAACATTGTGGGTCTCTTTGTTGGTTGGTAAATAAGAGTATAAGAACCCGGGTCTACCAAGAAGCCAACATATGTGTTGTTTCCTACATCAATGATAGCATATCAAGTGAATCTTGATTGTGTTGCAAAACCTAGTCCTTCCTCTTCATGGACGGAGGAGGAGGACCCATATGTGCTACCTGCTTTTGCAGTTAATTTCTCTCACGCATATGATTGCCTTGATGGTGTTTTTCCATAATATGAATCCATTATTGAGGCCATGTCTGGGGTTCAGCCACCTTGGGAAGAGTTACATCATAGATACTATTTTTTCCCTGAGCTTGACTGTTTGGAGCGTGAGGACTTTCACGAGATTCTTAGTGAGAAGATTGGTAGGCCTGTGGTTCCATTGAGCTCTCCTCATCAGATGGATGATGGGAACATGGCGAATATATCACCTACTATTCCTATCAATATCTCTCACGATCTTGGCAAAATTGAGAATGTCTACATTGGGGCAGTTTGTTCCCCTAATGAGATTAGAGAGTATACCAAGCTGTTCAAAGAGTTTCATGACATCTTTGCTTAGTCATACAAGGAAATGCCAGGTAACAACCCTCGTATTGTCGAACATGAAATTAAGACCTATCCGAATGCGAAGCCCATTTAACAACGTTTGCATGCGGTGAATCCTAGAAAAGCACCCGCTATTAAGGCTGAGATAGAGAAGCTATTAAAATCTAGTTTTATCTATCCCATTCCCTTGACAGAGTGGGTTTCAAACACTGTTCCAGTTGATAAGAAGCAAGGAATGATTTGTATATCCACTGATTTTTGTGATTTAAATCATGCTTGTCCTAAGGATAATTTTCCCAAACCATTTATTGATCAAATTTTGGATGAGTGTGCAGGAAGCGAGGTATTTTCCTTTATGGACAGATTTTCTAGATATAATCATATTCAAATCAAACTTGTGGATCAACACAAAACTACATTTATTTGTCCTTAGTATACGTTTGCATATTGAAAGATGCCTTTCGGTCTTAAAAATGCCGAAGAAACATTTCAGCGGGCTATGACCTTGATTTTTCATGATCTCAAATCGATTATTGAAGTCTTTTTGGATGACCTTGCTGCTCATTCTTGGCTGAGAGTGTGTCATCCATACCATTTAAGATTAGTATTCGAAAGATGCCGCCATTACCTCGTTAGGTTAAATCCTCATAAGTGCATCTTTTGTGTGAAGTCTGGTCACTTGCTAGGGTTCATTGTTTCCAAGGAGGGTATAAGAGTCAATCCCTTAAAGGTTGAGGCAATACTTCAATTGTCTCCCTTCCACAATATTAGACATCTTCAATGTTTGCAAGGCATGGAAAATTTCTTACAGAGATTCGTGGTTAACTTTTCCAATTTGACTAAAGGATTTATGCGTCTTTTAAAGAAGGACACTACCTTTTGCTAGGATGAGTGAGCCTAGGAGTCCTTTGATGGTCTTAAGCAAGCCTTAGCATTGGCCCCGGTACTTAGTCCACCCGACTATAGCCATGACCTTTTGATTTATGTGGCTGCGTCCATGGAGATGATTGGTATGGTTTTTGTTTAGGAGGATGAGGAGCTCCATGAGCATGTCATATATTATTTGAGCTGGAACCTTATTGATGTGGAAATTTGTTATTCCCATGTGGAGAAACTTTCCTTAGCTATCGTTCATGCGGTTCAGAGATTGAGACACTACATTCTCCTTCCCTAGACCTTGGTGATAGCTCATGTCAATCCATTTCAATTCATCTCACTAGAAGGATGGTCAAGGGAAAGTATAATAAGTGGATTGTTATTTTCTAAGAATTCGATCTCGAGTTTGTTTTGACGAAATCGAAGAAATCATTGATTNCAGTTCATCTCACTAGAAGGATGGTCAAGGGAAAGTATAATAAGTGGATTGTTATTTTCTAAGAATTCGATCTCGAGTTTGTTTTGACGAAATCGAAGAAATCATTGATTTTTGCAGAGCTCATTTGTGATTTTCCAAGTGAGGAGGAGGAGGAGGTTTATGAGGATACATTAGTTGATGAGCATATTTTCGTTATCTCAACTTTGGATCCATGGTATGGGGATATCATCATAAAATTTACAAACATTGAAGGTCCCTACTCACCTTTCACGGGATGGGTGACAACGATTACGTCAGGTATCTAAGAACTACCTTATAGTGGATAACACTTTGTACCACCGCGGGGTAGATTCCATTTTACATCATTTTTTAACCCATGAAGAGGCTGAGGTTGTGCTGAATGATTTCCATAGAGGGGCATGTTGTGGTCATTTATCAGGGTTTTCTACATCCCAAAAAATATTGAGAGCATGATATTTTTGGCCATCGATCTTCAAATATTATGTCAATGCGGTCGAGAAGTGTCACCCTTCCTAGGTGTTTGCATGCAATATGCGCTCACATCCTTCCCCGTTACATCCGATTATCACCGCCGGTCCCTTCGCCAAGTGGGGGATTGACTTCATGGATTGCAACCAAGCTTCGACTAGGGGGCATCATCATATTATAATGGCTGTTGATTATTTTATGAAATGGGCTGAGGCTATGCCCACGCTTAAATCCGATGATGAGACAGCCACGCATTTTGTATTCAACCAAATTATTACTCGGTTCGGCATTCTAAAAGAGCTTATTACTGACCATGTTAGGAACTTTCAGAATAGAATGATTGAAGAGTTGGACTCAAAGTTAGGGTGTAGGATCACCCCTATTCTTATTACCCTAAGGTGAATGGACATGTTGAAGCAGTGAACAAATAACTTAAGTCCATTCTCCAAGGAACCATCGCACAGAGCAAGATGAATTGGCATATCATGTTATATCCTACTTTGTTGTCCTATAGGACCACGGTTAAGACTTGCACTATTTTTTCTCCATATCAGCTCGTACATGGAGTGGAGTCTGTCTTGCCGGTTGAATGCGAAATCTCTTCATTGAAGCTAGCCATAGAGATTTTACCAAACACTTCTGCATTAGAGGAACGTTTGGTCCACTTAGTGCAGCTGGACGAGCAACGCTAGGATGCCTTAGTGGTTCTAGAAGTAAATAAGCATCACGTTAAGGTCCAATATGATAAGTCTATCCATCTGAGGAGGTTTAGTGAAGGTGATTTGGTCCTTTTATGGGATCAAGATAAAGAACCCTTGGGGGTAGGGAAGTTTAATCCCATGTGGCATGGTCCTTATGTAGTCAAACGTGTGTTAGAGAAGGGTGCCTATGAGTTGGTGGATTATGAAGGGACAACCTTGGCGGAGCATAGAAATGGGCTCTATCTTAAAAAATACTATGCATGATATTTAGCCAGGGCTGATTATTGTATATTATTGTACAGTTTTTGCATAGTTAGTTTTTCTTATGGTGATCGGGTTTGTTGATTAGATTTTGTTTTTTATGGTAGATGTCAATGGATTCTTCCGCTTACATAGGATTTTCTCATGGTGCTAACCACCACACTCAACACTCAGCCTCTGGTGCTTGGGTGATTTATACTCTTACGGGTCAAGTATTGTCTTTAGGAGGCGTATGTTTACGGCCTTCTTCGAACAATGTTGTTGAGTATAGTGTCGTTATAGAGATATTGCGGGATGCCATTTCACATGGTTTTCTCTCTCTTGAGGTATGTCTTGATTTGCAGTTAGTAGTGTCACAGCTTAATGTCTTGTATCGTATTAGGGATCCGACATTATTACAAAGATTCTTACGTGTGATATTGTTAGAACAAAAATTTGACAACATAACATACATACATGTTTCAAGAATTTTCAATCAAGTTGCTGACTCATATGCTAACTGTGTTAGATTGGAATTTGTTTCATAGACCATAACCATATCACAAACATACATTTTTACACACATGTAAATAAATAAAATCGATCATCATAAAAGAATTTCGTTGAACATCCAAAATGTGACGTCATAATACATAAGTGTCATACTACAAAAATGGGGCTTCCGAGCCACCAAAATATAATACAGAGTAGTACAAAAATGAAGCACTCTCAAGTCTCTAATCCTATGGAGCAGGAGGGGGGTTCTGATCGTGGTAGCACACCATGGCTCTAGCTAGTTGTCAGAATAACCAAACCCATGCTCGTGGTACACCAACCACCTGACACTGCATGGCCTCAGGTAAGTCCTCGACTTGCGCCATGGGTACCATGTGTGTCAAGCATACAAAGTTTGTGTGGATGCTTTGGAGCGTCTGCTCCAAATCCACACCCATGATGTCATCTCATGTTCCCCTCCGTCTATGATGAGGGAAACTGTCAGGCTACTATGGTCCAACATCTGCATACACATGACAGATTGTCACTATGTGTCATCACACCAAAACATGTCTTTTGAGTCAATATATAAAAAAACACAAAAAAAATTATAATTCAAAAAACTTTAAAAAGAGGGTTTGGTATTCGTTACCTATATCACCATATGCTTCTCCTGGTGGTAGGGGAATGTCCGGATCTCCCCAAAAATCTATTCCCGCATAGGGATAATCATCAATGGAAAAAATCTACCACGGCCACCGTGGAAAGAAGTCAGCTGGGTAGGGTTTAGACACCCTACCTCCACCCAGTCTGTGCATAGCATCTGCCTAACATCGTTGGGCCATATCTTGAACCCCGTGAGGAGGAACTTCAACTCTAGGGCTTAGCCCCGGTACACGCTCAAAGAAGAACGTGCTCAGTATGCTACCGAAACCGAAGTTTCCCACCCTACCCATATTACAATCATTGAGTTGCTACTTCATGTTACTCAACAGCACAGTGCTCCATTCGTTCACTATGGCTCTCATGCACTCCACTGCATAGAACATCAATGGCCGCGAGGCCTGGTGGAGTGATGCTAGACTAGCTATCCTGCCAAGTGCCAATAGTATGGTCTTCAGTCCTAGTACCTGGACGGAGTTTGTCAGGATTTGACTCCTAACCTTTTCCATGTCTAGAAAATAGTATACTACAATGTACTCATTAATGGTGAGGGCACCTCCAGGCCCGTGAGAGCATAGGTTCACCACCTCTCCCCATCAGGACAATCCAGTAATGAAATATATGTCCTCCACCTCTATAGTGAGGGACATCCTGTCGAGATGAAAGGACTCTGAGTCTGGATCCCAGTAGTCTACTAACATCTATAGGATTCTTGGTTTGGCCCTAAGGCTTCCAAGACACCAAAACTTGTATAGCCCACATGCACGTAGAGCTTGTTGAGCCATTAAATCACCCCGAACGGACTCTTCTACATCTCCATGTTCCCTCTCCCTCCATTATAGAACCATCATGCACATTAAAAATAGTTTTTGGTTAATGTTTACCTTAAAAAACATTGTGTGTGACTGCATACACAACTGTTTGCAAAACATCCACATATGTACGCAGTTTTGCAAGGTTTTTCTGTGTATAGCCAGCCCTATACGCGGAAAAAACCTGATATCCACGTGGGTTGAAACAACCATTTTAGACTGGCCTAAAAATCAAAATTGACCATGGAAATTGAAAAAATTTGCATGAAAATGGAAGAGGAGGACATGAGAAGTTACCTAGAACAAATGGTGTCGAATTTTGCTAGACGAATCTCCCGTAATTCGCGTTGGAAGTTTTGAGCTCAAATGGGTAAAAATTTCAAATGATATGTAATTTTTGAATTTTTTACTATTTATAGAAATTTTTTGAAATTTTTGAAATTTTTTACCCCCTTTCTATACTTTTGAACCATTTTGGACTAAATTGATGATGTAGGAGTCCATTTTGAGCACCGTTTCGACCATGGTTTTGACCTATTCATTCTGCTTTCAGGTATTATGTCTAAACTATCATATAGGTTAGATTTCACATCCATTTGCACTTTGCATGACCTTATGACCATTTCATTATAACCTTAGGTATGGACCCATGTTATCTTGTCACATAACCTTCTTGTTGTTTTAGAAGTGACATGATGTGAATGGTAGAGCTTGACCATACATGGGTGCCCTAGTTAGCTCCTTTCTTGCATTTGGTTCCCATGTCAACATTTTTTCCTTTAGGGTGTGGGAGTCCTTTGTATAGTATCGCCATGTCTTTGTGCAAGAGCCTCATACTCCTCTTGATCTTTTTGCTAGCCTTTTTCCCTAGGACTCCCTTATGTCAAGTTGTAATTGCTTTATCACGAGTTTTTCCTGGCTCATTGAGCTTTATGCTAGCTTCCCTGAATTTTATTATCAGATATATAGCCCAAGATTGTCTCATGTCTAGCCACACAGAGCCATTTTATATATCCTTTGCAGCATGATTCCCCATTTTTACAGGGAGGAGACTTTCCCCTGAGTGTCATTATCCTATACATGTGTCCTTGCATTGAGCATAGGTATGTTCTGCTGCTTGGAACTAGTTTGTTTGTCCATTGACACTCGTCTCCTCCTAGTCTGTAACTATAAAGCACTTTTATTCTTTTTCAAGCTTTTCAAAATATTTGAAAAAGTCCAAAAAAAATAAAAAAACCAAAAAGCTGAAAAAGAAAAGATGTTATCTTTGGCAACAGTCGAGTCGTGTCTCCTTCGAACATAGAACTGTATATCACATCCATTGGTTGGGATAATAGTTTGACTTTAGGAGCTGTACTCATTTATTTGAGTTTATCTCCACCAACTGGTTAAGATTTCAGTCCCTATGGAGCATCTATCAATGCCTCCTGTGTCGTACAGATGTCCCAGTTTTGTATATCGAGTCTATGCTACCTACATTCAGTCACCATTCACCTTTATGCTCTTGTTCGAAGAAAGTTGAATCCTGAGTCGGCCATTCCTCAATTCTCTTGACTTTGCATGTCGACCATTCCCAGTACTGATACCGGTTCATGCACATTATGATCGAGTCCTTCCACATTATACAACCTTGCTGAATAACTCATGTTGGATGATGAGGGATGCATTAATTCCCTCCTTCCAGTGGATTTCATCCCATCGATTTCAGATCATTTATTCTAGGATAGGAATCTAGAGTCATTTTTTAGTGCCTTGAGACTTGCAGTCATAAGTGGCATGTTCTCTCGCCATCAATAGTTTTGGGAATACATCAATGTCCTCTGATCGATGGATTCTCTCAAGTGTTCAACCTTAACACATTTATTCACACTTGTTAGTTTGCACTCTAGTACCTTGATTCCCATTTTCATTATCGGTGGGCGATCTCACATTTGTTATCGGTATACATCAATGACCAGTAATTAGATGATGGAATACTATGTTTGACCTTGACACCTCTATTCACATAGTAGGACATGTACTCGCAGAAGATTGTGTAGAATACCTTCTAGATTGGTGGCATTTCATATATGCTACCTTCTTGATCTTTCCGGTGTTCATGAGATTTCAGCTCTCGTGACTTGATTCCAATGTATGTCAGATATTTCCAGCCATTATGGAGATCTTGATCTACTATATATATTTACCATTCATGGAGATCGTGATCCTTTATATATCTTCATCATGGATATTCTGATCTATATATATTGTACGTAGTGATGACCACACATGTCATGTTTTGTATCATGCCTATTCATGGCCATTGTACTCATATGTATCCGGGACTGCTACATCTACTTGTAGTTATGGGAAGAGTTTGATTATTGTATTATACTATTGGATGGATGGTTCTTCCACCTGATTCTTCATCACTCCACTTCTAGGATGGACTTATAATTTATTTCGCCCATCATATCACCCCTCTGACCTCATACATTAGGGGGCATCTATTACAGCTGATTTTACCACACATGGTAGATCACACCTTTATGGCCTTCCCTATCCCTCTGCAGACTCTTTATACCCCATGGACCATTTTTGTACCTTTGATGTTTCCCATATCATCCCTAAAAACATGCATTATTTTCTATACGCGACTTTTAAACCTATTCTCGCGTATATACGCAGATATGACCCTCAAACCCGCGTACATTGGGATGTGAGAAAAAGGCCAAATATTTGTGGAGTTTTCCTTGATGTGGATCAAAGTCACTTGTCTCTTAGCATTTGATATGCCTTGAGATCACTTGGATTTGACCTTCCATTACCCCATTGAAGCACTATATAAGGAATCCTTTGGATAGATTGAAAGGGGATGAATTAAAGAGCAAGAAAACTATAGTCCATTGTTGCCAAAGCTTATACTTGAGTCTGCATCCCTTTGTCCCATGGAGCACTTTGTATTCTTCCCAAACTTTCCTTTGCTTGTGAGAATGCTACCGAGAGATGGAGGATTGAAGTGNTTTCCAAAGCTTATACTTGAGTCTGCATCCCTTTGTCCCATGGAGCACTTTGTATTCTTCCCAAACTTTCCTTTGCTTGTGAGAATGCTACCGAGAGATGGAGGATTGAAGTGGTGGAGGACTCAGTTTCTTTGATTCACAGACATGCCGATAGAGGTTGTCACTATTGTAATATCTGATTTATATTAATAGAAATATATTTTCCTGTCCAATAATGTGTATTTAAATGAGTAATGAATCCATGGATGCTTTTAAATGCTTGTATGTTATTGATTATATATGCTAGAGTAGGTCTAACACAATTATATAGCATGCCTGTCTTGTTTGCTGAATGTTGAGAGAGCAAATTGTTAATAGAAGCGAGAGTGGAAAAGATCAACGGGGATCTACATCAGCCAGATACAATAAGTTATGTTTCGAGATTATTTAGTGTTAGATGTTTGGTTTCTCTTGCATATAGGAAATGATTGATTTATGCGGTTACTCTATCTGTTGTGGTACCCCAAGACATAGGAATTTTTCTCCATAACAATTCTCAAGACTTGACAATTAATTAAAGAAGCAAGGATATATAAGGGGGGTCACTGATAATAATCTATACATAAAACTTGAAAACAAAAATATGATCATTATTTTAGTCTACGTAGACGATATCATATTTGGAAGTGATCTACAAATTCTAAGTGTAAATTTTGCTTCAGAAATGAAGAAAGAATTTGAGATGTCAATGTTAGGAGAACTAACATTCTTTCTAGGCCTACAAGTATCTCTATTTGAAAGAGGGAGCTTCATCTATCAAACAATGCATATCAAAGAAATGTTGAAAAAATTCAAAATGGAAGAATCCAAACCTTTTAGTACTCCTATGGTCATAGGTTGTAAATTGAGCAAGGATGATGAATATTTAGAAGTAGAACATACTATGTATAGGTCAATGATTGGTAGTCTATTATATGTAAAATCTACAAGAACAGACGTAATGTAGTTGTAGGTGTGGTTGTCAGATTCCAATCATCCCCAAAAGAAGCACATGTGGCTGCAGTAAAGATAATTTTTAGATATCTAAAAGGAACCATGGATTATGGATTATGGTATCCAAAAGTGATAACTTCACTCTAAAAGAATTTATTGATGCAGATTGGGTGGGAAGTATTGATGACATAAAAAGCAGTAGTGGAGAAACATTCTACCTAGGAGATCATTTGGTGTCATGGCTACGCAAAAATCATTCCTCCATTTCACTGTCTACAGCACAAGCTACGTATATTGTCGTTGCTTCATGTTGTACCCAGGTCATTTGGACGAAGCATACATTGTAATACTTACACTATAAACATATCCAAAAATCTTGCTATGCACTCTAAAACAAAACACATCTCGATTAACTATCATTTTTTAAGACAACAAGTATCACAAAAAATGGTCAAATTGGAGTATATTGATACGAAGGAACATATTGCTGATATATTCACTAAGCCACTGCCCAAAGAAGAATTTGAGCATCTTAGGCATAAGTTGGGAGTAATCTCCTTACAGTAAAAAATGGAAGATGAAGAAAAAGAATCATGTTAGTGGGAGATATGTTTATAGGGGGAGCTATTAGAAGAGAACATTTGTCATTGTTGTCAAATGGGGATAATGTTTTAATTCTTTAGTGTTTCCATCAATGCCAAAGGGGGAGAATGTTGGATGGAATTGTCATTCATTTAAAAAGAGTTTGGTAATGACAAAGGAATAAGTGATGGAAGGGAAAGTGATGGAATATGGGATAAGGATACAAAGAAACATGAGAGGATCCAGTGAGGGAATCAAGTCAGGGGAATTTCGATTGAGCTTGATTGATCAATCTTATGATAAATCAACACAGATTTATGGAGTTGCAGTCACCTTATTTAGAAGAAGTTGGACAACTAAAATTGTATTAAGAAAATAGATCGATGGCAAGGAAAGAATCTGGAAATTAAATGTACATGGAACATAACATTCCAGAACGCCAAAGTGAATTTTTGTGTTTGATAAACTGATCAATGGATGAGTAGGATTTTACAACGAAATTNTAGAAATTAAATGTACATGGAACATAACATTCCAGAACGCCAAAGTGAATTTTTGTGTTTGATAAACTGATCAATGGATGAGTAGGATTTTACAACGAAATTGATGATTCATAGAACTTGCAGAAAGAGATATGCAGAAGCCCATTTAGAAAAAGTTGGGAGGCACATTGGTAATTCGCAATTCGTAATCTGCAAAACTGAAGGAAGCCACAATTTGCAATGCAGAAGGTGTCCACAATCTGCTATCCATAGAGTGCAGAAGAATTCGTTGCTGAAAAATAATTGTGGAAGCAATTCTCAAGAAAATTTGAAATTCTTACCCACAATCCGCAATCCACAATTACAGAAGGAAGAAGTTTCTAATTGCAGAAAGGTTGTTGTGGAAAGATAATTGTGAAAACAATCTTCGAGGAAAGTCGAAATGCATACCCACAATATGCAATACACAATTGTGGAAGGAATAAGTTTTTGATTGTGGAAAGGAAGTTGCGAAAAGATAATTGCTGAAGAAATTTTTGAGAAGATTCAAAGTGCATATCCGTAACCCACAATTGCAGAAGGAATGAGTTCCCATAAATTATCGAAAGGTCATTGCGTAAAGGCAATTGCAAAAAGCTAATTGTGGAAATATAACTGAGAAAAGGGAAATGCAAAAAATATCTCTTATGAAGAGTTTCTTACAGAAAGGAAACTGTAGAAGGTTGCGACTAATAAATTAAACAGTGTTAAAAAAAATAGAGAAGTAATTCCAAATTACTTTATTTGTCTGTCAAGAATCACGATGAAGATATGTGACTATTGAATGGATAGATATGTTTGAGAGTATATAAACAATTCTTTAAACCTTCAAATAAGTGTCTCTATACATTGAATTAACAAGTTGATTGAAGAATAACAGTCATGGATCAAATTATCATATAAGGGAGGTTGGGAGGTGCTAGGGAAGGAAACATGCCTACAAGAGGGTTCTAATACCCTAGTTTTGACCCCTTGGTATTTAATTGTACATGATGTAGATACTATATGTAAATCATTGTGAGGAGCTCAAGGCCAAGGCCCTTCCAATGATTGATGTCTTCTGGATAAGTGATCAAGGTTGACACCTATGGTTTTTGTGTGCTAAGTCAAGAATAGTAAATATATTTTGATATATCATGTAAATGTACAAATAAATATAAAACCACAACTAGCTATGGGATTGCAAATGTTAAACAGATGGGGGCATGACTCAACAAGGGATAGGGAGGGGAGTTAGTCAACCGCCCTGAGCCAATAGGATGTGACCAGATGTCAATGGGTGAAGCCATGTACCCATAGATACCTTTTCTTTAGCCTCTATCTTCAATCATCAATTTCTTCCATAAGTTGGTTGAGGCAGTTAATGCCTTGGGAAGACAATTAGATTGCTTGACTAAGAAAATCCTACAGTGTGCATTCTCCAGTAGCACATTCTTGCTTATGTAACAAGTTAACCTACATGGGAACGTGTGCTCATCCTCTGACCCTTAATTCAAACTGAGCATTGGGTCACTCATTCATTCAGTCATTCATGCTATTGGGGAATCCTGCAAGGGAAAATAGTCATTTTCTTCTCATGCACGCTGTGTATTCTTCTTGCAGAGGGAGAATCGTGCTTTTTTCAAGGTATTTCACCTATTTTTGACCATCCTTAGTGGTACAAAGGTTCAAGGGACTGAGTATTTGCAATTATTTTCCTTTGTCGAGCAAGGACAGTGGATATCGCTCAATTTGATTAGAAAGTGTGGTCATCTGTGGTTTCCCCATCATTGTTGTTCAATGGTCTCCTCTGTCACCGAGTGAATATAATCATATTTACTATGTTATGTTCTAGTTGTTATGTTGTGATCCTTGGATTTTGGATCTGAACCATACCCAAGACTTAGGATTGGAAGAGAAGAGGAATGGGTTTGATAAACCTAGTGCAAAGAGAAGCCTCACAAAAGGGTAAGAGTGACTGGTAAATCTTCACTGCATGCCGTGAAGAGCAATGGAAGGGAAGGCATAGTGTGAGGGACTATGGAGCAGAGAAGGTGATGCTTCCTTGTGTTGGGTATCTAGGTAGTGTGGATCCTAGACCAGATAGGCCTTATGAAGGTGTCCCTAGCTCTGAATGAGCCACTATCTTAGTCATTACACCTTTCCACAGCCTTAGAATCTTGATAAACCCATTTGTTGTCTTGGTTGGTCCTTGAACTAATTGTTGGCTTGACTGTGAATAGTATGATAAACCCATCATTGTTTGGCTTGTAAACCTACAACCTGATAAACCCACTATGAATGATGACTTGGTTGAGTGCCTGATAAACCCATATGTGGCTTGGTTGGATAGTCTAATAAACCCAATTGGAGGTTGGATTGACTGTGTGAGTGTTTTTCTAGCTATGTATAAGTCTGGTGTTCCCTAGTTCCTTGTGGAAATCATGCCTAGCTTGGGGGTGGCAGTGTGTTGAGAGATTGATGAACACAACTGGCCTATGGTTGGGTGGAACATTGCAGTGACATAGCTAGTTGTGGGTCAGCTTAATCATAAAGATAAGTATCTTTGTTATGCTTTTTTATGCCATATATTGTCTATGAATTGCTATATTCATGTTGAACTCTTGTGATGATCAAGTAGAGGTTACTTGTGTATNTATAAGTATCTTTGTTATGCTTTTTTATGCCATATATTGTCTATGAATTGCTATATTCATGTTGAACTCTTGTGATGATCAAGTAGAGGTTACTTGTGTATGAATGTCCCTATATTTTCTTGTTTATTCCTTGTATGTTTTATGCATTTTACCTATGTACATGCATTGTGTTTTTATGATGCATTTGCATAAGTTCATTGAGGCTAAGAGCCTATTACAGGGCTAAGAGTGAAGCTAAGGTAACAATAGTTGAGTTCCTACCCCCTAGAATCTACCTGCGAAAGGAGGAAGGTGGAAACCAGAAGAGGAAAGGTTGAATAGGGAAGAATCATTGTGTTTCCACATTTTGGGACCCGCATCAAAATGCGGAAGGCAAGAGAGCGAAGTTTAAATCCAAGAAAAATGTGGGATTTCTGACTTCTGGGATCCTCCTACAGAACGAAGAAGGAAGAAACAAGGGGAGAGGATAAGGAAAAACGTGAGTTTTTTTACTTCCAGGATCTGCCTGTAGAAGGAGAAAGGAAGAAGGTGGAAAACTGGAAAAAGGTCAAGGTTAATATTTGAGTTTTAGATTTCCAAATTCCAGGTTGGAAGGGTGGAAAGTGGAAGTACAGAAGTACAAAAGGAAGAACAATCATTGGATATTCCTTAGCACATTGAGCTTCCGAATTCTAACTTCTGGGTCAGAAGGAATGAAAGATGAATTGAGAAAGGAAAAAGACAAAGTGTGGAATGAACAGGTTCAATGCGGAAGAAGGATTCCCATGCACATAATGGATCTGTTGAGGGTTGAACGAATATTACAGGGATGTACAGGGGTTCTTAAGCCTAATAATGAAGATGGAAAACTTATTTAACTTCCGAGCCCATTGTCTAAAACGAGAATAACTTTTCTTGAAGTGAATTTTTTTAATAATACACATTCTGGGGTATGGGTACATTACATTATGGTATCAGAGCTACGAGTTGCAGCATTGGGCCTATATGGGCCAAAATGGATAGTGAAAGAGATAAGAATACCCTTTGATACCAACATTGTGGTGTCAGAGCTTATGGTTACAACATTGTGCCTTAATGGGCCAAGTTGAACAGTTAACAGAGGTATTGGTAAATGGTTTTGAATGTATTGTTAGCTGCATAACAAAGAAATTTTCCATGGGTAGTGGGTGAGTGGTTTTGATTCTAAAATGATCTAACAAATGATGTGTTAACACATTTTTCAGAGTCATAGTGCATATTGAAAAAGTGGATGTTTGGCTCATCCATGAGACCCTACGACAAGTATGATGCATGAAATCCCTATGAGCACAAGGAAGATGTTATGGGGGAAAACGTCTGAGTTGAAAATGATGACAAAGAGTCTAATGGAAGGATATTTCAAGAGACGCTGCTAGATCTTGCAACCATCATGAGAAGCTTGATTAAATATCAGGAAGAGCAGCATCAACTAAATTCCGCCATGTCGCAAAACTTAATAGACATCCAAAGGTGGATGAGCTCAGGGCATCGTACAGAGAAACCAAAAGGAAACAAAAGTAGTTGCACAAGAAGACAAAGGTCTTCTAGTGGGTCTTCTGGCTCCAAGGAATCCACTGGGGGATCGAGATCTTCATATTACGAACAAAAGAGAAGGATAAATTATAGAAACAACTCATGTGATTAGTTTAAAAAGGCAAGGTCACCTACCTTTAACGGTGATATAAAGACTGGTCAAGAAGATGAAGCTTGGCTCCTTGGGATGAGGAAATATTTTCAAGTCCAAGACTATTCAAAAAATATAAAAGCTAGGGTTTCCATCTTCCACCTAAATGGAAGAGAATCCATTTGGTGGGAGCACCTTAGGTAGGTAAAGAAGAATAGTGAAAGGAAGATCACTTGGAAATATTTTAAGAATTACTTCAGGAAGAAGTACCTCTCTGATAGGTATTATGATGATAATATCAACGAATTCCATGAGATGAAATTAGGAGAGTAGACAATGGAAGAGTATGTCGATAAGTTGTTCGAACTATTAAGGTATGTCAGGTATATTAGGGATGACAAAGTGAGAATATATCAGTTTATGAGTGGGATACCTCAAACATACATAGACAGAATCAAGTTTGATGAGCCTAGAACTCTAGAAGAGGCCATCATGAAAGATAAGTATTTCTATGAGCAAATCAAGGGAAAACCTGATTACCAAAGGGGTTGGATGGACAAGAGAAATGAGAAGTATGACCAAAGGAAGAAAGGTTTCAAACCTTATAACTTCAAGAATCAGCATAAACATCCATCACAAGCTATGGGTAAGCGAGCTAGAGTGATGGGAGAAAAGCCAAGAGATCCACAACAGAGCAGGGAACCTATCCAATGTTGGAAATGTGGAGGACCCCATATGCACAGGTACTGTCCACTTGAGAATGGGAATGTAAGGCCAACTTACAACATTCAAGAAGTTGAAACAATGGGTCAAGTTGTAAGGATTGTCCCTAGGATTTATGTAGCTATCGAGAACCGCCAGGAAGACCATCAATCAACTATTGTTGAAGTTGTAGGTATGATTACTAAGCAATCTATTTCTATTTTAATTTACCCTGCATCTACTCACAATTATATTAATCCCATATTTTTTGAGATTTGTACTTTTAATAAGTTAAAGCATATCAAATCATGGTTAGTTCAGCTAGCCACATGGACTAAGTGAAAGGTTAGTGAAGTGGTGGAGAAATATCCATTGTTTATGGATGGATTGGTCACTTGTGTAGATATGAATGTTCTGCCACTTGGTTCCTATGATGTTCTCATTGGAATGGATTGGTTGGAAGCACTCAGAGTAAAATTTGATTGTTACAACAAGAATTTTGAGTGCTTGGATGAAGAAGGAAACCTAAAGATTGTGAAGGGCATTCCAATGGTGATTTCTGTCAGGAATATTTCAGCCATGATGTTGAAGAAGTTCTGTAGGAATCGTTGCAGAGTGTATGCAACCCATGTTGTGAAGGAAGTAGAGAACGAAACTCCTAGGTTGGAATATTTTCATGTGTTGCAGGAATTCATTGATGTTTTTCCTGATGAGATTCGAGGGCTTCCTCTAAATAGGGACATTTATTTCACCATAGAACTTCTGCCAGGAGTAGAATTAGTGTCCAAGACACCCTACAAGATGAGTAAACTAGAGATGCTTCATCTGAAGATGCAGCTACAACAGTTGTTGGAGAAAAAGTAAATTAGGTGAAGTGTGTCCCCTTGAGGAGAAACAGTGTTGTTTTTGAAGAAGAAAGATGGTACACTCAGATTGTGTATTGATTACAGAAAGCTAAAAAAAGTCACTATGAAGAACAAGTACACTTTTCATAGGATTGACGACCTCTTTGATCAAACGAGAGGAGAAAAGGTATTTTCCAAGATTGACTTGAGGCCTAGTTACCATCAGGTAAGAATCAAGGAGGAAGACATTCATAAGACAGACTTCAGAACAAGGTGTGGAAACTATGAGTTTCTAGTGGTACATTTATGTGCCTTATGAATAGTGTTTTTAGCAGGTATCTAGAAACGTTTGTTCTTGTCCTCCTTGATGACATTCTCATTTATTCTAAGAATGAGGAAGAGCATGAAGAGCATCTGAGATTGACATTGCAATTTCTCACGGAGCATAAGTTGTAAGGAAAGTTAAGCAAGTGTGAATTTTATAAAGACAGGATTCATTATTTGGGTCAAATCATCTTAGATGAGGGCATATTTGTAGACCCTAAAAATATTGATCCCATTATGAATTGGAATACCCCAAGACATGTGACAGATGTAAGATATTTTATGGGCCTTCCATGTTACTACAGGAGATTCATTGAAGGGTTCTTCAAGGTTGCACATCCAATCACTTCCTTGCAAAGGAAGGTAATAAAGTTTGAATGGACACCAAGGTGTGAGGAAAGCTTCCAACAGTTGAAGGATATTCTCACAAGTGCACCAGTTTTGAAAATTGCAGACCCAGAGAAAGATTTTGTGGTGTGTACTAATGCATGTGGACAAGGACTTGGAGGATTTCTTATGCAAGACAACCACATGGTATGTTATGAGTCAATAAAGTTGAAGGATAATGAGAAGAAATATGGCACTCGTGATTTATAAATTGCAGCCATAGTACATGCTCTTAATATGTGGCAGAATTACTTAATGGTTATAAAATTTGAGTTAAGAACAGACCACTCTTATATGAAGTATTTGTTTGATCAGCCAACTCTAAATGCTAGGAAAGCTAGATGTCTGGAGTTTTTATGTGAGTTTCATTTTGAAATCAAACACATAAAGGGAAAAGAAAACAAAGTGGTTGATGCACTTAGTAGGAATGTGCATGAAATGCACTTGGAATCTCTTAGCATTTGCTAATCAAATTTGAGACAAGAGACTGTTAATCATGTTGTTGAAGATGAATTGTATGTGCAGGTAAAAGACAAATTGCAGCAGCAAAGTCTTGAGAAGAGGTATGATGGATATAAATTGGAAGAATATGGGATTCTTACCTATAAAAATATAATTTATATTCCAAATGTAGCAGATTTGAGGAGAATTGTTATGGATGAGATCCATCAGACTCCATATTCTAGTCACCCAGGATATCAAAAAACAATTGCTACAGCTAAAAAATAGTATTTTTGGACAAGGATGAAGAAGGACATTGCTGAGTATATTTCAAAGTGCATGAAATTTCAGTAGGTGAACATTGAGCATCAACACCCAATAGCATTGTTGCAACCTTTGGCAGTTCCAGAATGGAAATGGGAAGTAATTTCCATGGACTTTATTACAGGATTTCCAATGACTTGGAGGAAACATGATACAACATGATGACTTGGTGGACAAGTTGAAAAAGGAAACACTTTTTATATAGGTCAAGTCCACACATAAGATGGATGATATTTCAAAAATATTCATGGAGGATATTTTTAGGTTGCATGGATTCTTAAAGGAAGTAGTCTTTCATAGGGATCCTAAGTTAACCTCTAACTTTTGGAATGGTTTGTTTGCATATTTTGGGATAAATCTGAACTTGAGCACTTCCTACCATCCTCAAAATTATGGTCAGACAAAGAGAGTGAATCAAGTTCCTGAAGACATGCTTCGCATGTATGTGATGGAAAAAACATCAAAGTGGGAGGATTATCTACACTTAGTAGAGTTTGCTTATAATAACGGGTAGCAAGCATCCTTGGGGATGATTCCTTATGAATATTTGTATGGAAGAAGGTGTAGGACACCTGTGACATGGGGTAATCTAGTGAACAGGATTGTACTTGGTCCATAATTGCTCAAGGAGATGGAGCAAGAGGTTGCAAAGATCAGCCATAATTTGAGGGAATCCAAGGATAGACAGAAAATCTATGCATATAAGCATAGGGTGGATAGAGAGTTCAGTATTGGGGATCATGTTTACCTTAGAGTGAGGGAAAATAAGAGTTCTTTGAAGCTCAGAAGTTGTGCTAAGTTGTCACTTGGATAGTGTGGGTTGTTTGAAGTGCTTGAAAGAATAGGGACAGTTGCATATAGACTTGCATTTCCTAATATAACTAGAGATGATAATGTTTTTCATGTTTCTTTGCTTAAGAAATATGTACATGATCCTAACCATGTAAGTGATTGGGATGTGATTTGGGTGGAACCCGAGGGAGAGTTCCAAACCAAGCCATTGTGCATCGTCGAAAGGAAGGTCACCATGCTCCGGAATCAAGCCATTGGACAAGTAAAGGTGCAATGGGATCACTACAATCCTAGTGAGGCTACTTGGGAGCTCGAGGATGCCATGTGATTGGCACATCCATTTTTGTTCAATTTTTATGGAGCATTGAGGGCAGTGTCGGTGTAGCATTTTTGTCCAAATTGTAAAGTAGTGAGGACAGTGTTGTTGTAAGCAGGAGGGGATTGTAATACCACTGTATTGACCCCTTGGTATTTAATTGTACATGATGTAATTATTGTATGTAAATCATGGCGAGGAGCTGAAGGTCAAGGCCATGTCAGTGATTGGTGTCTTGTGGATAGGTGATCAAGGTTGACACCTATGGTTTTTTTTTGCTAAGTCAAGAAAAGTAGATATATTTTGATATATCATGTAAATGTACAAATTAATATAAAACCATAGCTAGATATGGGACTGCAAATGTTAAATAGATGGGGGAATTTTTCCACAAGGGAGAGGGAGGGGAGTTACTCAAACCACCTAAGCCAACAAGATGTGACCAGATATGAATGGGGGAACCCATGTACCCCTAGATACATTTTTTTTGCCTCTATCCTCAATCATCAATTTCTTCCAGAAGTTGGTTGAGGCAATTAATGCCTTGGGAAGAGCAGGGTATGGCAGTTAGATTTCTTGATTGAGCAAATCCTACAACATGCAGTCTAGGGAAGCGCATTCTTGCTTCTGCAATAACTAAACCTGCATGTGAACGTGTGCTCATCCTCTCATCCTTGAGTCGCGCTGAGCGCAGGGTCATTCATTCATTTATTCATTCACGCTGTTGGGGAAACCTGCAAGGGAAAAGAGTCATTTTTTGATCATGCATGCTGTGCATTCTTCCTGCAAAGGGAGAACTATGTTTTGTTCTAGTTTTTTCACCTATTTTTCACCATCTTCAGTCACAAAAAGGTTCAAGGGACTAAGTATTTGCAAGTATTTCCTTTGTCGAGAAAGGGAAGTGGAGATCGCTCAATTTGATGAGAAAGTGTGGTCATCTGTGATTTCCCTGGCATTGTTCTTCAATGGTATCCTCTGTCACTAAGTGAATGTAAGCATGTTTTCTCTATTGTACACCCTGTATTTTGTATCTAAGCCATACCCAAGAATGAGGAGTGGAAGAGAAGAGGAATGGGCTTAATAAACCTAGTGCGGAGAGGAGCCTCACAAAAGGGTAAGTGTGGTAGATAAATCATCACTGCATGGCCTGAAGAGCACTGGAAGGGAAGGCATAGCCTGAGGGACTATGGAGGAGAGAAGGGGATGCTTCCTTGTGTTGGGTATGAAGGTAATGTGGATCGCAGACCAGATAGACCTTGTGAAGGTGTCCCTTTCTCTGAATGAGCCACTAGCTTAGTCATTATACCTTTCCATTGCCTTAGAAGTCTGATAAACTCATCTATTGGCTTGGATGGTCCTTGAACTGATTGTTTGCTTGACTGTGAATAGTTTTATAAAAGCAACATTGTTTGGCTTGTAACCGTGCGTCTTGATAAACCCAATGTGAATGATGGGTTGGCTAAGGGCCCGATAAACCCATCTATGGCTTCGCTGGATAGTCTAATAAACCCAAATGGAGGTTAGCTTGACTGTGTGAGTGTTTTTCTCATTGTGTTTAAGTTTGTTGTTCCCTATTTCCTTATGGAAATCATGCCCAGCTCGAGGGTGGAAGTGTGTTGAGAGATTGATGGACACACCTAGCCTATGGTTCGGTGGAACATTGTAGCGACATAGATAGTTCTGGGAAAAATTATTCATTAAGATAAGTATCTCTGATATGCTTGTTTATGCCATGTATTGTCTATGAACTGTTCTGTTCATGTTGAATGCTTGTGATGATGAAGTAGATGTTACTTGTGTATGAATGTCCCTGTATTTTCTTGTTTATGCCTTATATGTTTTATGCATTTTACCTCTATACAGGCCTTCTATTTTTATGATGCATCTGGCTAAGTTCATGGAGGCTAGAAGCTTTTTATAGGGCCAAAAACCCAGCTAAGGAAAGAATAGTTGAGTTTCCTCCCCTTAGAATCCTCCTGGGCAAGGAGGAAACCATAAGAGGAAAGGCTGAATAAGATAGAATTGTTGTGTTTCCACATTGCGGAACCTATGACGGAATGAAGAAGGAATGAGAGCGAAGTTTAAATCCAAGAAGAATGTGGTATTTCTAACTTTTGGGATCTGCTTGCGGAAGGTGAAAGGCATAAGGTGGAAATGAGGAGAAAGGATAAGGAAGAAAGTGAGTTTTCTGACTTCTGGGATTTTCCCGTGGAAGGTGGAAAACTGGAAAAAGGTCAAGGTGAATATTTGAGTTTCTGATTTCCGACTTTCGAGTTGGAAGGGAGAAAAGTGGAAGTGCAGAAGTACAATAGTACAAAAGGTGGAAGGGTCGTTGGATGTTTCTTAGCACATTGATCTTCTGAATTACAACTTTCGGGTCAGAAGGGCGGAAAGCGGAAAGCAAAAGTGTGGAAGGAGGAAGACAAAGTGTGGAATGAACATATTTAGTGCAGAAGAAATATTCCCATGCACAGAACGGATTTGTTGAGGGTGGAACTACTATTATAGGGATGTATAGGGGTTCTTAATCCTTAGAATGAAGATGAAAAAGTGATTTAACATCCATACTCAGTGTCTAAAAGGAGAACAAGTGTTCTTGAAGTAAACATTTTTAATAATCCACATTTTGGGGTATGGGGACGTTACAGGGGTCGTAGCCTCCTTCCAGTGGTAGTTGGTAAATAAGGTGTCATAGAATCCTTTCAGTATTAGTTGATAAACCAAGGGGCCAATGCCTCCTTCCAGTAGTTGTTGGTAAATAGGGTGTAGTACCATCCTTCTCTGTAGTAGCTAGAAAAAACTATTTTTAAAATATAATTTCGTAGTAATAGGAAAAATTGGTGGTTTACCCAATTGGGATTCCACAATAAATTTGTGTTTCGTGTGTTCTTGTTGATCAAGTGTGTTAACAAATAAATTAAAAGTGGTTTAAATTGTTAAAAGTTATCAAAACTGATTCACGCCCCTCTCTCAGTATTGTCTAATATTCCAACACATTCCACCACCCACTTAGCTAAAATAAAATAACCTTAATTCATGACATCAATCAAATGGAAAAGGCTCCCTTCATCCTTGGGAATAATGAAAACATCACAAGGAACCAATGGAAGACCCCTCTAACCATACATAGACCAAAACTATAATTGCAAAATTTACTTTAACCGTTGAAAATAGGTATTAATGGGGAACCAACAAGGGGCATAATAGACATGGTAAGAATGAAGAATGTTCTAACAATAGTTAGTTTCCTTGGAAAAGGGGATCATTATAATTCCAAATGTGCAACTTGATCTGAAGAACTTGAAGATTCCAATCCCACATGGATACAGGTGTTAGAATAATCAACCCATATTATTTACCCACTTAGACATTAATTCATTTATTTTTGTCTTATTTGCCTAGTCCATGAGTCCCACCATGTGCAAGTTGCTAATTGCCTATCCATAGAGGTAAAACTTGCCATATTTGACTCATGTAGCACTTGGGAAAGCCTTAGGAATCAAATATGCTTTATTCCTGGCCTCCTAGGCACCTATCTTCTTTTTCTGCTTTATTCCCTGCTTTTTCAGTGTTTTAAGGCACATAGGAAAGCAAGACTAGGTGAGGTGAATCAGCTTTGTTGCCTCTTCCTCCTCCAATCTTTCCTCCATGAAAAAGCATGAATGAGCTTCCATTCCACCACTCATTAGCTTTCCCATGTGCCCTTGCCAATTCGTGAGCCTCATGACAGATTTGGGATCAACTTTTTACACCTATGGGGGATTTGCCTATTTTGGGTAAGCCTGCTTTATGCTAGATTTGGATGCTTCCTCATGCATTCGATTTGTTAATGTATTCTATTTATTCAGCAGCCTATGTTATTATAGGTTTGGATATTGTACACTGAGTTAATATAATTTTGTGTTACAGCTCCATTTTCAGTCTCTATTGTTGACAATTTGCATGATCAATTATAATTTGTTGTGAGTGAAATTAATCTATTGCTGGTCAGAATTTCTACATGGTATCAGAGCCATTGTAGGTTGTTACTCTCCTTCAAAAAAAAATTTGCAGGTTCAACATCAAGACTGGGAGCCTTCTACTGACAGCCGGGACATATTTTCTAAAGCTATGGATTCACAGAAAACTATCCTCACTCCCTTCAACTTTTTTGAATGGAAAGCAGAGATGGAGATATTGTTGAGAGTGAAAGGCCTCTACAGGGTGACTATGGCTACAGAAGCAGAGCCCAATGCTGCTATAGAGAAGATAAAATGGCACAATAGGAGAGATGAGGCCTATGGCCTCCTATGTCTCAGTATTTCCTGAGACCTCCTTTTCCATCTCGATGGATTAACTTCACCGGATCAAGTATGGGAGAAAATTTCTGAACTCTTTGGAAAGACAGATGAGATGAGGGGACACCAGATCGAAAATGAGCTGATCTCCCTAAGTCCCAGTAATTTTGAATCCCTGCAGCTATATTTCTCCAAGTTCAAAGCACTAGTTTTGCAGCTGAAACAGTGTGGTATTGAAAATAAAGATGATCAGCTCGTATTGGCCATCCTCTTGAAGCTAGGACATGACTACTCAGTCTTTGTTTCAACCTTCTATGCCACAAAACTCACAGCTCGAACCTAGAAGATGCCTAGCCTTGCAGATTTCATGGAATCTCTCACACAAGAACAAGACAAGCTGGTGATGATGGGCACCATCAAACCATCCAAAGATCAAGATTTGATTGCTGGAGATTCGAAGGTGGATTCAAAAAGCAAGAAGAAAGCTAAAAATCCATCTGAGAAAGGAAGAGACAAGAAGCAGTCTCCAGAGGATCAACAAGGTCCCAAGAAAAATACCCAGAAGAAGAAAAACAAAGGTGAAATGAACAAGTGCTCATACTGTTCGAAGGGCAATCAAACTGAAAGATCTTGTATGAAAAAGCAGATTGATATGTTGACCAATCTCCTGGAGAAGAATGGCATCTCCCTTCCAGAAAGCTCAGAGAAGAGAGAAGGAGGATCAAGTTCCTATGACAAAGAGAGAGTTCATGCTCTAGTTGTTGGCACATCAAGCTCACCCAGTTTTATCATAGATTCTGGAGCTTCAAGACACATGGTTTCGACTAAGGAGGCCTTCTCCTCACTGGATATGTTGAAAGGACCATCTATTGTACTGGGAGATGACTCTCTCACCGAAACCAAAGGCAAATGAAGGATAGATCTTGATCATGGTAACTTCAACAATGTGTTGTATGTCCCTGGTCTCGCCTCCAACCTTCTATCAGTGTACCAGATGACCCACACTGGGTCTCCTAAGAAAGTCACATTCTCACCAGATGAAGTTGATATCACAGAAATCTCAAGTGGAAGAATCATTGCAAAAGGAGTAGCGAATCATGCTCAAAAGGTATACATGTTTTCACACTTCCTGCCTTACTCAAACCCCTATGCTCTTCTTATCCATGCTAATGAAGCTAGCAAGCTATGTCATGAAAGATTTGTCCATTTAAATTAAAAGTATTTATCTGATCTTAGTGAGAAAGATATGGTCATAGGGTTGCCCAAGATAAAATTTTCCAAAGGAGTATGTCAAGGCTGTATCCTAGGAAAACACCTAGAGCACATATTTGAGAAATCCAGCCATGAGAGAACCTCTGCACCCCTCGAACTGATTCACAGTGATGTTTCTGGCCCATTCCCTCATATGTCCATGAGTCAGGCCAAATATGCATTGACCTTTATTGATGATTTTTCCAGGTATTGTTGGGTTCACTTCATGAAACACAAGTCAGAAGTTTTTGGCCTATTCAAAGTCTTCAAGGCTTTGGTTGAAAACCAGTGTGGAAGAAAACTCAAGGTCCTCAGATCTGACAATGGTGGTGAGTATGCCAAGTATGATTTTATTAACTATTGTGCAGATGCAAGTATTCAGATGCAACATTCTATCCCCTACACACCACAGCAAAATGGTGTTGCAGAGAGGAAGAACAGATCACTGAAGGAGATGGAAACATGCATGATGGAGGCCAAAACTTTGCCACCAAAGTACTGGGCTGAATCTATCAACTGTGTAGCCTATATTCAGAATAGGGTGCCTCACAAACAGTTGTATGGCATGACTCCTTTCGAAGCATGGAGTGGGCACAAGCCAGATGTGACCCATTTCAGGATTTTTGGCTCAAAGGCATGGGCTAGAATCCCGACAGAGAAGAGGAAGGATTTGCAGCCCCAAAGCCAAGAGTGTCTTTTTGTGGGATAATCTAAAGATTCAAAAGGGTACAAGTTGATAAAATTGAGCACAAACAAAGCCTTCATTTAAAGGTGTGTTCAGTTTGAAGAAGAACCCCTTGCAGAAGTGGAAATTGGTGAAGCCTCTTCACCACCTGAACCTCAAGAAGTAAGTAAAGAGTTTGTTGAACATGCTGATTCTGATTTTTCTGATGGAGATGAGTTTATTTCAGACTGAAACAAACCCACAAGGCCTAAATGGGAATCCAAGACACTACATGCAGCAGGACAGTTAGCTGGTGATCCCAATGACCCAAGGAGGACTAGATCTCAATTTGAGAGTGGTATGTGCATGAAGGATCCTGAGTTTGCTGAAAAATTATATTTGATGGTGGAGTCTGATCCTCAAACATATGAAGAATCAGCAGGAGATCCAAGATGGAAATCTTCCATGAATGAGGAGTTCAACTCGCTACAGAAA
>LPNX010014492.1:38737-60465 GCA_001517045.1 Pseudotsuga menziesii
ATCTTGAGTTAATTTGTTTTACTGACAGTGATTGGGTAGGTGATAGCACAGATAGGAAGTCCACTTCAGGTTATGTGTTCATGCTTGCAGAAGGGCCAATCAGCTGGTCAAGCAAGAAACAGAGTGCCATTGCACTCTCATCTACAGAAGCTAAGTATAGAGGAGTTGTCAATGCAGCAACTCAATGTTTATGGTTGCAGGGTTTACTTGGAGAGTGTGGTTTCAAACCTGAGTACTCAACTACCATATACTGTGATAACCAGAGTACCATTCGAATCTGCAAAGATCCAGTTCAGAAGCAGAGAACCAAACACATTGAGATTCACATGCACTACATCAGGGAGCTTGTGCATGATGGCACCATTCACCTACTCTTCTGTTCATCTTCAGAACAAGTAGCTGATATCTTCACCAAAGAATTTTGTGAGAAGACCTTCAGCAATCTCAAATCACTGCTGGGGATTGCTGATCATGCTGTAAAGGCATGAGTAGAGACAAGATTCTACAATTTTTTTTTGCAGTCCATGTTTAAGGGAGGATTTGCCCAAGTTGGTTTTGCCTCTTTCCTTGGTTCATATGGACTTGCAGTATGTAAAGGGTGACTAAGCCTTGTTGCTAGGCCCTATATTTCTTATTTATTACTCATAAATTCAGGCTTAAGGGGGGGTGTTAGAATAATCAACCCATAGTATTTACCCACTTAGACATTAATTCATTTATTTTTGTCTTATTTTCCTAGTCCATGAGTCCCACCATGTGTAAGTTTCTAATTGCCTATCCATAGAGGTAAAAATTTCCATATTTGACTCATGTAGTGCTTGGGAAAGCCTTAGGAATCAAATCTGCTTTATTCTTGGCCTCCTAGGCGCCTATCTGCTTTTTCTGCTTTTTCAGTGTTTTAAGGCACATAGGAAAGCAAGACTAGGTGAGGCGAATCAGCTTTGTTGCCTCTTCCTCCTCCACTCTTTCCTCCATGAAAAAGCATGTATGAGCTTCCATTCCACCACTCATTAGCTTGCCCATGCGCCCTTTCCAATTCATCAGCCTCATGACAGATTTGGGATCAGCTTTTTACACCTATGGGGGATTTGCCTATTTTGGGTAAGCCTGCTTTATGCTAGATTTGGATGCTTCCTCATGCATTCGATTTCTTCATGTATTCTATTTATTCAGCAGCCTATGTTATTACAGGACTGACTATTATACACTGAGTTAATATAATTTTGTGTTACAGCTCCATTTTCAGTCTCTATTGTTGACAATTTGCATGATCAATTGTAATTTGTTGTGAGTGAAATTAATCTATTGCTGGTCAGAATTTCTACAATAGGTAATGGATTCTACCTTGTCTCCATAGTTTCTTTTGCATCAATCAATCTATGAGGTTGCAAACTCTTTATCTATATATTTTTTTTCCTGCTTGTATTGTATATTTGATGCATTCAACTCCCAAATGGTTTTGAAATGGTTAATAATAACTTTGTTGATGATTATATTTTCTCTGTAAGTGTTGAGAAAGGATTAGTTAATGGAGACTTTGCTTGATTGGAGACATTTTTCACTAATTATTGGTTGGTTAGGTTGGATAAAAATTTCCTCCTTTAAACAAAGGGTCTATCCTTTGTTCACTTAGATACAAGTCACAATATGCATCCTTATTTCGCTCTATGCTCCATCATTCAAACTAATTCCTTAGGTATCTCAAGTCAGTAAACAATGTTGGGTTTCTTAGTATTTTCTTAGAATTACAAATGATGCAATCTTGGTGTTAATATTCCCCATTTCCGCAATTCTTAAAGTGTTCTAGCTCAATGGAAGAGCACCTACTTTACAAGCAGGAGGTTGAAGGTTCAATTCCATCCTTCCCTAATGATATTGCAATATTTATATTTTTAATAACATATATTTTATTATGATTTATTATGTCTATAGGAGGAGGTTTCAAACTGTTTTTGTATGTTGCTATGAGGGGGGTTCTAAACTGACTTCATATGTCACTATGAAGGGGGTTCAAAAAATCCCTTGTATGTTACAATGAGGGTGGTTTAAAACCCCCCTTGCAATTTTATATGAGGGGGGTTCATAAATGCCCCAAAAGGTTTGTAAATCTTTTTAGGAGGGGGTGTCGAATTGCCTGTGTAGGTACAAATGAGGGGGGTTTATAACCTCTTCCAAACAATTTTGATAAATACTTTTAGGGGGGTTTATAAACTCCCCAAAATTTCTGTAATAAATAATTTTAGGGGGGGGGAGGGTTTAACTACCCTGAAAAGTGATTTTAGTGTCAGTTTTTATCTCTTCCAGAACCTCCCTTAAAATTGTGAACTTTTAGCATTGGTGGTATTTGGTGGGGGAGGGGGCTTAAGACCACCCCAAAAGGTTTGTAAGATGGAGTTTTAGGGGGGTTTAGAACCACCCTTGTAGGAACCTATGGGGGAGTTTTGAAACTGCCCCTATAGGTACCTATGAGGGGAGTTTGAAACTTCCCTCATAGGTACCTACAATGGGGGTTTGTAACCACCCCCAAAGGTTTGTAATAATAAATTTTGGAAGGTTTTGGAACTGACCCCATAGGTTTCTATGAGGGGGGTTTAGAACCATCATTAAAATTCACTTTTGGGGGGTGTTTAGAACCTCCCCAAAAATTCACTTTTAGGGGAGGTTTTGATCTCTTCCAAAACCACCCCTAAAAGTAAAAAAAGTTAGTGTTGGTTCTATTAGGGGAGGTTTTGTAAAGACTGCCTCCAATGAAAAATACACCCCCAAATGTGACTTTTGAAGGTAGAAGACAACCCCCCCTGAAAGTAAAATTTGTTGTAGTGTGATGACCGGGGTAGAGAATGGAAATGGGATATTCCTTTGACTAGGGAGTATAGATAAAGTTGCATAGCCCATGGTAACAACTATAATGTTCCTAAAGAAAATACAGAATAAGGAAGACATGGTTTCTTAGTAAAACTCAAAGGTATAGGAAAATATTTGACAAACATTTGAGATAGGGGACATATTGTTTATAGTAGGATAGGGATACTGCAAATGTGTTAAAAAACATGTATAAGTGATGAATTCATGTTTCTACAATGTTTCTTCAAACAAGTTAGCAAAACATAAAATATTTCCTTTAAACTTAATTTCTTCATACAAGCCTTTCCTATTTTTCCTAGAATTGATGCCCTACCCAATTTTGTTAATTCTTGGATTATAACTCAACAAATTTTCAGTAAGATAAAAAGGACTAAAATTTGCATTTACCAAATACAAAATTGAAAAGTTGGGAAAGACAAAATGTAACTTGAGCCTCCTATCAAAATACCATTTGGGTAGAGATATTGTATCAAGCAATTAGAAAGTGAAACCCATCTAGTTGAATAAACCATCCAAACTATCTTCATATCATATGCTCATCATTGGAATTTACTTACAACAAATATTTTAAATTGAAATAGAACACAACTTGAAACTGTGAATCACAATCTTGAACCCTACTTTAGTTCAACTCTGATACCATGAAGAAAATAAATTACATTAGCATAAAATTTTCATTCACACATTTTGTTAATCATTTGAAAGTCTAGGGTTTATGATTAAAAATGTACTCATAAACTTTAAATAAAAACCACCCCTTCAAGATCTTCTCAAATACTGAAGTATCCATCCACACATGAAAACATAGATATTTTTGTCATAAGATCGAGAAAAACCCCAACTCCGGGGAAAACCTTAGAAAGAAGATTTTTTTTATTAAGAAGAATACATAGAAATTTTCCACCTACACATGAAATAACTCCTTCAACCTTCACTGACAAAAATACCCAAACTAGAACAATATAAAAATACCTCGATTTTCATGCCACTAACAGATGTGTGGCTTGCTATACAGCCTCCACACGTGTTGATGTATGGTTGTACCTTCTTTTGTTTTTTCCTTCCTTGAANAATCCCTCGATTTTCATGCCACTAACAGATGTGTGGCTTGCTATACAGCCTCCACACGTGTTGATGTATGGTTGTACCTTCTTTTGTTTTTTCCTTCCTTGAAATCAGTCTTCAATAAATGAAACAAAAATACCTCAAGAAATGTGCCCACACGTGTGTTGTACAACTTATGTTAGAATGCTGCTATATGGTTCTAGATTCCTTGGAAAATGTGTTGCTCCTTGCCTTGGGAATGATGCCACTTCTCTAGGGTATTCCTTCTCTCTCCCCAATATTATTCTTCCTCTCTCTTCATTAATGGTGTGTAAAATGTTTCATCTCTCTTTGTTCTATGATTTAAAAATTGTAACCACCTAGTCTATGGTTGAGATACATTTACAAAATATAAGGCCATCATTTAATGCACTCACATTTAATAATCAATTCACTTTAATTATTAAATAATCACTTAGGTGAGACCAATTCTATAAAGTACAAAACATCACTTTATTTATATAACATTAACCTTAATATTTTACAGTATATTCTATGTCCTAGGAGCTGGGGCAGATAAGAATTAAAATTGCCATTTCATAACTACCATAGGTTCCTTCTTGTTGATACGATTGGAATGTGAGTGACACAAACTCCAATGTAATTAAGTGATTAATTGTGGGTTTGTCTTACTACATGTTTCTTAGAGATTAATTTTTTTTTATGGGGATTCCTTCATTGACTGCCTCCATTTAGTGTTGTACCTCAGTGCCAAAGTGAGTATTGAACAAGATTATTTGTTATCATTTCCCAAATGAATTTATTTTTTCATGATTTGTTCAAAAGAAGTAGGTCAACCTTCCTATTCAACAACAAATATTTTTTTCTCTTTTCTTCTCCCATACCTTGCGCATTAAATAGTCTTGACTCCATGCCCAATGGATAGAAGCACCAACTAATTATAAATATAAATACTTGGAAAATATTATAAAACTCTTTTACTTCCAATACTTCAGTGAAAGATTATAAAATCATTCATGCAAGAAAACCTTATTGAATATCCAAAGACACAATAGAGACATCTACCATGAATATCTAATGTGGACGACAACATTGGAAACTCATATCTCTAAGAGGTTTTGATTTTTAGTTTCTTATTCTTTCTCATTTTTCAACAATGAGAAAATATGTACTCTTACATATTGTTTGTATACATGATCACTATCGGTTTTGGGAAAAAGATACAAAGCATGAGCCAAATACAAGGCAATTTCAGGTTCTAAAAGATGTGTAAAACATACAAATCACAATCTTCTGTAATAGAAAACAATGAAACCTACGAAATCCTAGAAAATACAGGGAAATTCCAAAATAGAAAATACAGTCTGATATAAAAACGAATATAATAGAATGCATCATTAAATTGTGCATAATTACTTGGGTATAAGGAGAGAGAGAGAGACTTGAATCTTAATTACTTGCTGCTAGTAATTTTAAAATTATTCGTAGACCTTCAAAACATGAAACTTGTGTTGTATATGTTTGACTGCAACAATCTTCTTCTTTTCAAAATGGTCCCTATATGCCCTTTGAATATTAAAGGTGGAAATCATTTTCAATGTTTCTTCACCTTATTCAAATTATTTTACTCATAATTTTAATGAATGTTCTTGAAACATAGCTTGAATACTCATTGTTGCCTTTGTAGCAATGCAAATAGCAATAAGATAATCTCACATAGAGAGTTCATCTTCAGTCATATTCTCAAATACTTCAAATTCGCTGACATTAATATTTTTCCTTCGATCATTGTGAGTATACAATGTAAGTTTTGAAAGTTAAGTTGTCGATGTTTTTTCTGAAAAATATCTAGCTAATCCTTCATATCCTTTCTTGAAATCCAGGTCAGCAAGAGTCCCACCACCAAGAGAGACTGTTTTGTGATCAGAAACTAAACTTGCATTTCCCCCTACAACTAAAATCGTTGCTACCATCCACTCCCTGCAATCATTGACCAATTAGCTCTTTAAAATCAAAAAATTCCTATTTAAATTAACTATAATAAAAGGGCCTCTTAAATATGGAATTTAAGAGCACCATCCTTAGAAGACTCAATCATTATTTCAACAAAAATTTGCGTTGAGTAGAGATCACTATACTAAAATAACTTAGTAATGCAAATAGGGCCAATAGAGTACCACGGTTTTAAATTTCCACATAATGAGTGAGTTCAATATATATAGATTTAAATTGTTTACCTGAACCTAAGCAACAAAATACTGAATACAATGTGGAAATTACATTTAAAACAAAGAAAACTATAAAAATAACATTGATTTCCATGAGACACACAAAGATGCATTTCAATTAGAAAAGTTGTGCATCATTAGTCCAAGATAAGTAGAGTTAATTTATATAAATTATATTTTAGTAAATTATGGGGCATGAACACTGACCACTAGCCATGACCCATCACAGGAGAATAAACTCTATGTAAATTGTTGGTCATATAACTTGAACTAGTTAAAAATTCACCACTCAACTCTTTAGTAAAAAAAGTATTTATGAACATGGTTATCTCTTTATTTTTATGTAGTCTCCTTTGAATATAGTCGAAGGGTTGTTGTGGTGATCTACATCATCACAGATGGTANAATCTTTAGTAAAAAAAGTATTTATGAACATGGTTATCTCTTTATTTTTATGTAGTCTCCTTTGAATATAGTCGAAGGGTTGTTGTGGTGATCTACATCATCACAGATGGTATCAAGGAAATTTTCCAATATCAATTTTTTTGTCAATGTAGGTGCATCCCATTTCCATACTAAGGCCTCCACTTAATTCCAGTGTTTTTCAGTGATTCAATTCCCAATTCATCTATGTTTTCATAATCTAAAAATAAGGGAAATGAAAATATATCTTGGAAGAAAATATAAAAGAAAATGAAGAGAATAAAAAGGAAAGAAAATTAAAACACACTGGAAAGAGAGGGGAAAATAATAATGATATATAAGTTATTTTTTTATATTTCCAATACTGTCAGAGATCAACTTTAGTACATGATTTTTTCCAGCTCTCCTCAATTTGCAGGTGATGTTGGAAAATTTTATTATTAGAATTCCCAGAAGTCCTTGAGTGGTTTCGAAAAGGTTTCATACATCATAGTATATATCATTAGTTAGATCATCATAGCTTATGTATAAGATAAATTCTTACTACATACTAGATTCTTCTATGCGAGATAATTTTCTACTACAAATTTTCCTTTCCATCCCAAACTGCGAAGTCATTCTACTCTGCCAACAAATTTATGGTCAAATAATCCATTAAGCGCCCTCATGTATACTTCTAACCCCTTCATAGAAATTGATAACTCTACTGAGGAGATTGTCTATGTCCCCTCACAAGGCTTCAACATATAGATCTTGAATGCTTTGAGTTCCTCTTTTTTGTATTGTGTATTTGTTTGGATTTTTAAGAATTTTTCATGTACCTTGTACCTCTTTTTTTAGCTAGCTACCAAGATATTTATCCTCCTTTGATAGAATCTATATAAGAGCTGATTTCACACTCCCACGTTGTATCTACACCAGATGTTTTTTTTTAGTCCCATTGACCTACTTATTGTGGTCATTCATAGGAAATTAATAAAATTATGTTATCTTATCTATTTTATATGTGTTACAAATCAAACTAACATGACCCATTGTGTGCAAACATATCACTTTATGTCGATTTTAGCCATAGAGTCTTGACCATGATAATCAATTTTAACAATATTGACTAAGGTTGGCATGCATCTCAAATTACATTTTTGAGACTGACACTCGATAAATTCACCATGGATGCCTTTGCAAAAATATAGAAACATTTTTACATAATACACATATACAATTTCATGCACTTCATGCATTGTTTGAATACATTTTTTTAAAGTGTGAGATCTATCTATAATTCATGCAGTATATGCTGCATTTTCTACTTTGATTTCCATCCCCAAAGTGATCATCTTCCATATCATCATCAGCTAATTTCATAGGCTGGGGAGGATGATCAATCTAGGATAAAGTTGCAGGCTTATTTTAGGATAAGTCCATGAGAGTGCCACATACTGCTTGGAGTTCATCATATGCTCAATGCATCACCCCCATCTCCCTAAGAAACTGCATATTGCATTGAAGTTATATCATAGTAGACTTCTGTTAGATAACCCAAATTATATCAATCATGGGGAAATTGATGAAGAAGATGATAGAAATAATGCATAAGTTAAAAGGTTTGGATCAGAAAACACCAATCCCATGTTTGCATTAATGCTCCCCAAAGATTTGCTGAGGGTCTTCAATGTATTTGACAAGGTTTTTGATGGACTAGACAACAATTAAGATATCAAGAGGATAATAAACAATATAGAATTGGATGTAAGTTCAGAACACATATTGAGTGTTCATGTATCATCAGAGTCTTTTGGGTTTATTGAGTTTTGGTGTTTGTACAATAGTCTCTGGAATTATGATATGGATGAGCATCATTTTGATGGAGACAATGGATTGGAATATCATGGTGAATTGATGCAATTGTTTAAGTTGTTCGACGGGGATNAATATTCTCTGGAATTATGATATGGATGAGCATCATTTTGATGGAGACAATGGATTGGAATATCATGGTGAATTGATGCAATTGTTTAAGTTGTTCGACGGGGATGGAGATGGGTACATTTGTGCTTTTGAGTTGTAGTATATTTTAGAATCACTGGGAATGAAGGAAGGAAGAGATATTTCAATATGTGAGAATATGATTAGCAAGGCTGAGATTAACTTTGATAGGAAAGTGGATTTTTTCAGATTTCATGTAGATGGATATTCGTATGAATTCTTAAAAGATCTCTCAAGGAAAAATATTGAAAGAAAGTTTATTAAAGAATGATTTTATGGTTCTCTACATAGCCTTCCATGTGTGTGCTAAAATAGGGGTTCCCCACTGTTAATATATCCAATTCTCTCAAAACAAACATGATAGTAGATCCCATACCTAGCCAGAGCATTTGCAAACCTATCCATTTATCTTAAACTAAACAAGGATGTAGATCCCACACCTAAGCAGAGCAAGCATGGAAATTATGTTTTTTTCAACAATAATAAAAAATATTTCCTCGGACAACTGAGATATTCTCATGAAATTTCCACCCATCATGAAAACCCACTTCACAACCAATGCAACATATGCTTAAATATGGACACTCCTTTTTAATTTTATCCAGTTCTCTCATACCCAACAGAGCAGTAGATCCCATACCTTGCCAAAGTAATTTTTCTCAACCATTGTAGTGAGACCAAATATAACCCCATACAATTGTAGAGATATAGTCACCTAAGAGTTTATCAGACACACCTCATCGCCGTTTATACCTACAATAGCTGCAATAGATATTTCTGTGACACAAAAACAATCGTGATTCCAAATCTCAACTATATCTAGTCCCACTTTTGTCAATGTTTTTATCATCTTGTATGTTATAGCAGGCATATAGACCAAATCAAGTTTTGACAATTTCTTCTTAGTAGAACCTCCCAAAGAAAGTGTTTCTCCATGATTAGTTACTCTGTTAAAACCATGTACAAATAAGGATACCAAGGGAACATTTCCACCTCCTAATATCAGAATTCTAGTATCAGTGATATCCTTTATACTAAGATAAAGTATTCATTTTTGTAAGCTTTGAAATATCTATCATACCATGATCTGCTACACTCCTGAAACCTGTGAGGTCAAGCATCTCTAAATCCTCACAGGGAGAAATGTGTTCCGCTAATTCACTAGTTATTATATAGCATGAGATACGCTTGGTAGACAAGAGGGAAAGAGAAGTACCTATAAGATCATGAAAGTATAAATAAAAAAAATGAAACGTGTTATAGAGTTCAAAAGTATTTAAATTTTTGCAAGCATGTATGAGCACACTAACAACAAAATCTGTCACTCTATAGAATCCTCTGAGATTTATGGACTCCATGTTTTTACAACCCCAAGCCATGAGAAACATTCCCATGTAATTTACTCATCTAAAAAATGCTTGATCATTTTCCTTGCTACGGGAAAGGGACTTATGAGATAAATAATTGCAAGAAAGTAACGACTGAACACTAGCAATAGTCAGATCATGTCGTAGAAATGGTTCTTCTAGAGGTCTATCCTTTAGATATAAATTGATGAGGAGAACAAAGTTTTGTGTGATAGAAATCAGAATGTTGTATGTGATATGATATACAATAAGTGTTAAGGATCATATAATTTAGAAGGAGACTCCCATTGAGAAGGGAATCTATTGGAGGAGCTAGTCTATGAGCCGACCAAACTAGTTAGCCGACTAATTATAGATTAGGTTGGCCTCCGTAGTTCGTGTCAGTTGAATGAACCGACAAGTAGTTATTCATAATTGTTTTTTAATCCTATATAATAGGTAGTTGAGCCAGCTATGAACTTGGTTCAGTTTGATATTTGTAAGGACCATATGTGTTTTTTGTAATATAAGTTGTTATTCAACCTACTATCTTTCTCTCTTGTCTCTATAATGATTATATGATTCTCTATGTGTATTATTCGTAACTTAGTGGCCTCAGTGATTACAACATTGGTTTCATCGCTGGTAGTACACGTACATATGGAATGACAAGTAGCTAATGATATCATAGAAAGATATTAAAGACTAGTGGGAGCGTAAGATCGCAAACTATTTGCAGATCTACATTAGAAGAAACAAGTTGACTATTTCCCAGGTGAAGGAGAAATTATTCACTCAAACGCATGAAACGTTTGTAGAATTGGTACCTCGGCTTCTAAATAAATTACTGGATGAAAAAACCGGTAGACACTAAGGAACAAGAATTGCTCCAGAAACTGACAAGAGGAGGACAAATGAACCTGTCAGAGTGGTTTGAAAATTTTGTAGATGAGTCACTGCGCAGACCACGCAGTGGAAGAGAGACTCTATTGAGACTATTGAAGAAATATTCTATAACGATTTCATTGAGAAGTTCCTTTGATCACTACAAACCCTTTTGTTTATATTCCTAATTGACAAAGGAGTATTGCATATTGTCGAACCTCTTCCATCACTGATTGAACCGCTATCGAATACCAACTGGGTGGAGAAGAAGAAAGTGTGAGAGAAGTTTATAGAAGAAAGGGAGTGGGATTACCTCTTGAACAAATAGACAAAACTATCCAGGATTATTAAAGAATCAGGTAGGCTATGGGGGGATAGCTGGTCATGTGTCGAGGTAGAAGGATTCTAGTCGATTGCAGAAGGAACCACCAGCAACGAAAATTCAGGACAAGAAAGAAACAACTAGGATAGTGACACAAAAGAGAACTCTGGTTTTGCATAAAATCGAGAGAGATAAGAGGAAGAAGAGAAGGGAGGAATGCAAAGAGTATACCATTGTGCTGCAGAGAAGAATGAATCCTAGGGTGATAGCACATGAAGGAAATCCTCCAGAGTCGGGTCATGATCGACAAGAAGAATGCGTAGATGATGAAGAAGTGTCACCAATGGAGGAATACTTGTGGATAGAGTAGAGAGAAGCTCTCTAGGTCTAGATATCTGAAGATGTAAGACCTCTATCTCCGAAAAACATAAATTTGAGTGCACGAGTGCAAGGAATTGTCAGAGAGGACCTTATACTAAGAGGTGGTGAGTATGACATCTAGAGCTGACTAGATGATGAAGGAAATGGTGTTGACCATTTGGTAATTAGTCGACCTCAAGAAGGAAATTGGGTTACATTCCAATCGTACCCATCCAACCGAAGTATCCACCTACTCTACCTAGGACATGAAGGAGAACCCACCTGCCAAATATAGCTGTAGGAACTACAGAGCAGTCATATCCACAAAGAAGAGTATTTGAGATTTAGTAATTGGCTTGGAAATTGACAGAAGAAGTCAAACTAATATGACAAATTTTCAAAGAGGAATTGACAAACAAACCTACCGATGAGAACGAGAGTTGAGTCAAGGCTAGATGTGAACAAAGAGTCATGTAGAATATCCCACCATCCCCACCACCACCTCCACCACCACTAGAAGGATATGTCAATGCTGACGACATAGGGCATGGTGCATCACACATCCCCCTCTATGAGAGTGATGAGGATCCCAAACAACACTGGCTCATCTATGAATCGACATGGGAGGCTAACAATGTAACTAGTGAAGATAGACAAATGGTGCAATTCATTGGGGCCTTGAGAAAGTAGGAACTAACTTGGTATATGACATATACCAAGAAGACACCTAACACGACCAAGGTGGAAATTAAGCAATAGTTCTTATCCTTCCTCAAAACACCAGATGTAAAGCATCTGGTGGAAAAAAGGTTGAAAACAACTGTTCAGAAACCCACAGAAATAGGATGGGACTATGAGAAGTGATGGAAAGACCTATTGATCTAATTAGAATATAAAATTGATGAAAAACTATTAATTCAATGGTTTCTTGTAGGACTTGTATAGAAGATCCAGAGACATATAAGTTTGGACACATTCAAATCATATCAAGAAGCACTCACAAAATCTCTGTAGGTCAATATGGACAATGACTATCCAACACACCTTGTCAACTATCGCATTGAGGAATGGTTGGAAATCAAGAAAAACTCACTAAGAGAACTGAACCTCAAAGGTCAAGATATATGGTGCACGAACTGCTCGATAGTTGGCCATACCAAATATAATTGTTGACAAGACATCAGCCGACAAGATGTTTGATTTGTCCAAACGAAATGTTTCTGTGATATTTTCCAAGAACATGGGATTCACATGACAAAGGACTGTCTGTTCAACATGAAGAACAACAAATCTTCATGGTGTGCAATCTACGAAGTAAAAATTCATACAACAGCCGAATTCCATTTGAACCTGGAAAATTGACAAAATTATCATGCAGTCTATCAGAACAATGCTGTCGCATAGAATAACAATGATAACATTCCAAGAAGCAACGAACAAAATGGGAAAAATGATAAAAAATATGATGGTCGGAGATACGAGTGCTAGTATGACAATCGTTGTCGAGGATTTGGAGGTCGAGGATGATTCAATGGAAATCCTAACAACATACCACGAAGATCAATTCAGTGTTTCACATGCTATAAGGAAGGCCACCGATACGTAGACTATCCGTATAAATATCGGACCAACCTAAAATTTTGTACTAGTTGTGGCGTGGGAGATCACTCAATAGAGGATTGTCCCACTATACTTGACAAAATCAATAAGAAGAAAAATTTTAAGGTCTTGTCATGTGTTCAGAAATGTGATATAATTCAAACAAAGAATTTACATGTAGTCACTAGACAAGGAACAAAGACTGGTAATGATAATCCATGAATAAGAAAAATAAAAAAACAAAGATGATTATCCTAATCCCATAAATAAAAAACAATTGTATAGTGATGCATCAAATATGTTCCAAGAATTCGCCTAATAAGAAGAAATTGATAACAGTCGACAAGATGTCTCACAAGAATTACTTAACTTAATACATAATGACAAATTTGTAGCACAATTTATTGATCTATTATATAATATTAAGAACAAACCAAATATGGAGAAACAAACTAAAAATATATGTAGCCTAAATCAGAAAGATAAGAATGATGTTGACCCACTTGTTGACCTAGAGATAGAGGGATATCATGTTCGACAAGTCGTTCTCGACTTTGTATCCCAAGAAAATATTATGATGGGAGATACATGGGAACAACTAGGCAGACCCCAACTAAATGAATCAGGAATATATCTACAAATAGTAGATCAAGGAATGATTGAACCTATCGTCGTATGGCACAATGTCGACACGAACATCAAGGGAATCACCACGAAAGCCAATTTCAAAATCATCGACTCTAAAGAAGGATCCATTTATTTCCCAGCCTTGGTGGGCCAACCATGGGGTCAAAAGATGAAAGAATTGATTTCTTTAGACAAAGAGAGGATAAAGCTTAAAGTAAATGGACAAAAAGTTATTGCCCCCATTCACCCTTCTCAAGGTGAACCTTGGACTGAACCAATACATGAAGAAGTCGATGTTCGACAACTCTAGAAAATCCAAAATAATGAAGACTATATGTTGCCTCCTTTCACACCCCTGGGGGTAACGTGGAAATTTTTTTCAAGCCACTCAGTGTGTCCTTAGGGGAAAGTCTAGAGTCAAGGCTGTCACCTTGTTCTTGACTCCTCCATTTATNACCTGGGGGTAACGTGGAAATTTTTTTCAAGCCACTCAGTGTGTCCTTAGGGGAAAGTCTAGAGTCAAGGCTGTCACCTTGTTCTTGACTCCTCCATTTATGCTCAACTCCTAGCGAAGCCAAGGAGGTGGAACCTATTAAGTTACTAAGGATAATTACTTTAGTATGATGGTATTAAATTGAATAAGTTTCTTAGGAGTTTGAAATTAACAATTGAGAACCACAAATAATAAGATGAAAAATAAACACAAGTAAGCACAATGTTGACACACAATATATATATCGAAAGAAGTAAACAAATAACCATTGCCTTAAAATGTAGTCACAAAATGATTAAATGTGCTTGCATGTTCTTGGAGTGAACATTTTTCAATTGTCTCTTGGTACATTTTAAGTTAATATGAAAAATGAGTGGATTAAATTAGGCGAGGGGGGACTCTAGATATACCCAAGGGGTACTTGGAGTATGTCCAAAAATAAAACCTTCACGGCTACCCGCAAGGTATTTGTGTGCTGGATGGAATCTCAGAGACTGTGTTCATAATACACCCATTAGGGTGTAACAGAGATCGATGCCTCTAGGTCACTTTCCAGTTGTTCCCACTCCTTTGGGTATTTTTCCACTGCTTACGGTTTGTTCGAGGCGTTGAATTTTTTCCTGATTCTAGTTAAATAGGGAAAGTGAAACCTAATTAATCTAGTCACTCACGTTGCTTTTGATGCAGCTTTACTGATTGGATGAACAACAGCCAAAACCCAGAGCATACACACTGAAATCTTCGTAATTTTTCGTAAATTTTAATCGATGTGTTTTTATTAGAAAGAAAACCCTCCAGGAACCTCTTCCGGTCCAAGTGGACCTCAATCGAGGAATCAAGGAGGGGGTTTAATTTAATTGATTGCTTGAAAAAATTGATAGTGAATATTGAAGCAACAAAAATAAAACAAACCACAGGTTCTCTAATTAAATCTTCCATGTTCCTCTTTCACCTTTCAGTTCAATCGGGATTCGTGGGGTAAGTATTAAAGTTACTTTGAATTTATAATATGGAATATATGATGAAAGTAATAAAATTACACTATTTTGTATAAATAAAACTAATCTAGAGAAAAGAATAGGAAAAATGCCAAAAAGGAAAAAAGGGCACGAATCCCCCCAAGGGGGATGGGGAATGGGCTCGAAAGAGCCTATTTGAAATTATTTTATATTGAAAGTGGTTAAGATATCAGAAAAATGATATAATTCCTCTTTTTTCTTATACAGAACGAACCCAAGAGCTTACAAAGTGCAATAATTAAATATTTCGGGAAATGGGGAGACCCCTAGGGGGTTCCGGATGGCCCAAAAGTCACTTTTCGGACAGCGCCTCCTCTTATTTTCTCTTATACCTGCTAAAATCCATAAATCTTATTAAACTTAAATATTCCCAAAATCACTTTGAAAGTACCTTTGGGTCAACACACTTTTAACCGAAAACAACTAAGTTAAAACTAGTTTAAAAAAATGTGAGAAAAGGTATTAGCTTGACTTTTGGGAAGCCAATATGATGTGCGCTGATTTCTGAATTTATATTTTAAATTATTAAATATAAATCTCATGCATGCAAGCTACAAATTTTATTTAAAATTCCACACAAAAAAGACGATTTCTCTAAAGATAGATTTAGAATGCTTATGAAACCTTTTTTAAGAACAAGATCTAGATTATGAGCTTTAAGAAGATAAATCTATGTTAAATTTCACTCTAAGATGATATATCTAAAAAAATCAAATCTATGAACCAAGTAACCAAGTAGATTTTATATTTTAAGAGGAGAAAGAGAAGAAGGAAAGCTTGTAGCCTTGAAGATCAACTGGAGAGCTCCCAGTGGAAGAAGTTGGACTATGTAGAATGAAAAAGTGAAGATGATGAGGAAAAAACTTGTTCAAGACATTCAACATGGAAACTTGTAACTGGAACACATAACACTTGCAAATATATTTGTGAGATCCAATGATATACATACAAAAATACTAGAGCAGCATGATAATAAACTTTTTGAAAATGCTAGATCTTGATATTTACATACATATGAACAATAGAATCTATAAATAAGTTTATTTAAATACTCTTTCCTTTCGATTGGGAACAATCCTGACAAGGTTAGATTCACAAATCAAACAAGAATAAAAATGCACCAAATACAGATTACCTCAAGCATGAGAAACAATATTCATCCAACTGAATGCCTTACACCATCTAGCCTCCAAAGCTTTTCTTTATTCACAATGAAAAATATAGCAACATTAAAATAGAAACAAATCTTCAATCCAACTCTAACTAGCTTGTAAAGGACGAAACTATGCTTTATTTATAGCAAAAACTGAAACCCTATCCCAGAGGGGGCGCAATTCCTAAGCAGAGAGAGACCGCAGTTGCATTAGGAGTCAAGATAAGCTTGATATAAGTCTAACTAAGTCTAATCTAAGTCTATATGAGTCTGATATGAGTCTAACTGAGTTTGATATGAGTCTGACTAAGTGTAACTAACAATCGAAGTGCTGATCGGACTGACACATCAATTGGTTAACCAAAACATCAACCAAACCACATCTAGATGATCCCACATGTGTGGAGGAGAGAGAGGGCACAAATCCTGGGGATGCATGCTTTGGTGCACTCCCTCTTTAGCCCAGATCAACTCCTTCAATCAAGGCATGGTCAGCTCTAGTTAATCCAAAGCCGATGAGACTGATTTTAGTCAAATCGGAGCAAATCCCACTAATTTAGGAATTTGGATTTTCTCCATTATTTAATTAATTTATCAATTAAAATAATCAATATTTGATATTCAGGGTTTTCTGACCCGAGTGATGGGAAATTCACTCAAAACTTAGGAAAAGTGGGTTTATGGGTTTACCAAGTGCTCCAAGGTAGATGAGAACCCCCATGAATGAAACTGGTTTATGAGCCCACTTTTATTACAAAACCAATTTTTCCATTTAGACTATAAAAAAATAGCCTAAGTTTTGGAAAAATTAAAACTTTAAAAAAACTGAAAAAATTAAAACCGAGGGGGAATTAGATATGTTCATATGACTTGACCATAATGCCTAGCATGTTCATAAATTGACACATAGACTCTAATAACCTCAATAGGCCTAAATGTCAATCCGACCACCCCAACTTTGGAGGAGTTTGGTGAAAAACTTAGAAATTATCAGTCATTTATTCAACAACCAATAATAACCAAGGGAAAAAATACCCTATGCTGATCAAATTGACAAGTAAGTCTAGGAGACCAAGTATTTTACAGACACTACCATGCTAGAAAATTTTATTACAACTCCCCTATGGGGTATGAACATGTGATATAGTACAACAAGCAATTCTGAAGGTCTTTTGAAGTCTGAACAAATCATCTTTGTCTGGTTCACCAGGCTCACTTAATAAAAAACCAATAAGTACAACTTAGGTGGTAACACTATATTGAGCCAAATATCTATGGGGAACTTCACTTAGGGAACCAAGATTCAGTTGGATATAATTCAGATGTAGAATTATATGATTGGGAGATAGAAAATTATGAAACTCAAGCACGAGGATGCTGGACTATCCAAACCATATCAAAGAAACAAACTCAACAATGTTTTTAGGTGTCCATGACTCCAAATATATTTGAAAGAAAAATTAGGGAATACCCTTCTTTAGCACCGATTAAAAAATAAAATAAACAATCTCTTCGGTATAAATAAAGAGAGTCACCAGTCCTCCATATCGAACAAGTTTCCAAAAACTTAGGAGAGAATGGCCGACTACAAATCCTGGTAGAAACATTTATAGGTCAAGATTCTTAATGGTGGGATACTCATCAGTCGAGGCTACAAACATGGACAACAAATTTGACATAATTCATCGAAATATTTGGCAAAAGGAAGCTAACTAAACAGGCACAAATACCAATCTTCACACAAGGAAAAAAACCTGAAAATCACATAAGTATATGCAAAAGGGAATGGAGAAGACTTAGGTACAAAGCTAGATGAACATGACCTTACTTATTTCCATTCACACTTCATGATTTACCAAAAAAATGGTATAAAATGGAAGAAGCTCGAGGAAAAACATTCATATGGTAGGAACTTAAGGAAATTTTCATTAAAGACTTTAGATTCATACCGAAAGATGACAAACTGGTCGAGGCAACATAACAAATAAAAACATTTATACAACTGACTGTTCACCATACTTTGACACACAACCATAACCAACTAAAATAATTTAGAGGAAATTTCAACTCAACATGGGCCTCCTAAAAAGAACTAATAAAATAATATTTATTAATTTTGGAGGAAGAAAAGAAAAAAACTACTTTTTTGTTTGTATTTTTGACATATCTCCCCGTATTTTTACTCAAATTTTGATCAGGAGAGCTCGTTGTATGTGGAATTAAATTCCACATCCAACGAGTACCCACTCGGCATACTTTTGACGGGCTCCACCACCCAAAAAACAAGAAATACCTGAAAAAACATGATGATGATGTCATCATCACATTTTTTCAGGTATTTCTTGTTTTTCGAGTGGCAAGGCCCATCAAAAGTATCCCAAGTGGGTATTCGTTGGATGCGGATTTTAATTCCGCATCCAACAAGCTCTCCCGATCAAAATTTGAGTAAAAACACGGGGAGATATGTCGAAAATACAAACAAAAAAGTAGTTTTTTTATGATAACTATCCCCAAATTTATATTTAAAAAGTGTTTAAGACCTATACGGTATTTCAAATTTAAATAAATTTCATTGGCTAACACATGATGACATGGAATTTGAATCAAATTTAAAAGGCCCATTTTGAGTTGAAATTTCCTCTAATGTTGTAAAAAAATTCGATTGAATAGAATACCACAGTCGGCAAGACTTCGACTAGAGAATGAGCACACACATGGAAAAATATTTCAATGGAAAAATGATGATAGAGAAATGGTAAAACCAATTAAAACAATATTTAAATTCGAGTCGACCAACATAGAAGATACCGACATGATGACAGCAACAGACTTCTCGGCATAATTTTCACATTTTAAGGAAGGAAATTGATAGATCAGTGAAAGCAAGGTGCTAGAATGGATGGACGCGAAAGTTAAAACCAAAGAAGTCGACATCTCCAATGATGATCAACCAAAAATGGAATGAATTGGTGACTACTGGGATGATTAGCAAACAACAGAAATAGTTAACCTATTAAAATAATTCCAGGATGTCTTTTTCTGAGACTATAAACACCTAAAAGGGTTAGTACAAGAGATGGGTGAAATGAAAATAGACATAAAATCTAATGCAAGACCGATTAAGAAAAGGCCTTACAAATTAGCTCACAAATACAAGGAAATAGTGAAAAAGGAGATTGACAACATGCTAGCAGTAGGGATCATATATCCAATCGACCAATTAGAATGGGAAAGCCCTATGGTCGTCCAACCGAAAAAGAACGATACAACAAAATTAAGAATCTGTGTCGATTTCCAAGAGCTAAATAAAGTCACCCTAATAGATCCATTTCCAACTCCATTCACAGATGAAATATTAAATGAAGTCACAGGACATGAGTGTTACTCATTTAGAGATGGATTCTCGGGATATAATCAAGTCTCGATTGCTAAGGAAGACCAGAATAAGACGACATTTGTCTATGAAATAATTTCATTTTCTTACAACGTCATGCCATTTGGGTTAAAGAATGCACCAGCTTTATTCTCAAGGATTGTAGTCAAATCATTTCAAGAATACATATAAAAAACAATGGATGTATACTTTGACGATTGGACAATATACTCCATGCTGAAATATCACTATAAGTGGCTAAGACTAATGTTGGAAAGGTGTCGACAAATCTAGCTTTCACTCAATATCAGGAAATGCATCTTTTTGACCCCCATAGGATTTCTACTAGGAGATATCATATGCAAGGAAGGTATCAAAGTCAATGTTTCAAAAATAAAAATCATCCTTGACCTAAAACCCCTAGTAAATCCAAAACAAGTCAGAGTGCTACAAGGCCACATGGGCTATTATAGAAAATTCATTCGTCGTTACTTAGATCTAACGTACCCATTAGAATAGATATTGAAAGAAGACCAAGAATATGACTGGACTGAGGAATGCAATGCTTCCTTCGACATGTTGAAGAAAAATTTAGTTGAAGCACCCATTCTCATATTTCCAAACTGATCAGTCAAATTTCACGTACACATTGATGCATCAGACATAGAAATATCAATCTTGCACATTGATTTAGGGACTAAACATCAGTCTCATCAAAGATTAATCAACAAATAACTCATGAAATGGTGTAATCGGACTACAAAATGAGTAGCCGCTCTGTATATTAACACAAAGAAATGAGAAATTACATTACAATGTCATGCTACATGCATGAATGATAAGTAATTCGAATTCCTAAGGAGTTCATTCAAATTGAATGAGTGAGTCTAGCTTAACTGAATGTAAGCCACATTCAACACTCAAGTTAACCACTAATCAAAACCCTAATTGACTCAACTGAGCCCTACCTGAAGTCGGAGTGCAATAAATTACTGAGTCTCAACTGAAAGAGATCAGACACATGTCACAGCAAGCCAACCATCAAGTGGTAGCACTTCAATGACTCCAATGAACCCCAATGAGGTTAACTGAAGTGTAACTAAACATCAGAAGTGGTTGGAGGCGCCCCTGTTGACTCTAGTTCATTAAATAATCATTAAATAATCAATTTAATGAAGGAAGGAACCTTCACTATCCTTTTTAACTGATTGTAACCATCATTTAGCAATTAGGTACATTAATATCACTCATATCACCCCTGGAGTTCTCTAGTTAGCCTCCTCGAATGTAGGAGAAGGATAAGTTAGCCTCCTTGACTGAAGGTAGGCATGGATGTGATTTAGTTGATGACATTTAATGCTCCACTAATGTTAATTAAGACAATAATACTTAGGATAGTGGTGTAACTAGGCCAATTTGACCAAAATGAATGTGTAAGGTGGTAAATGTCTCCAACACCCCCCCTTAAGCTATACTCAAGAGGAGTTAGAAAAAATAAAATGCATAAAAATCAGAGGGCCATGGAAACAAAGGCCATAGGTCACCCTATACAATGCTAAAACTGAAACAATGCTCAAAAACAAACTAAGTGAGGAATAGAGGGAAAACTCAGTGGGAAACCCCCTCCCCCTCAAGATGAACAGTGAAAGTAGTCTTAATCACCCTGATAAACTCATGCCCAATAGTGAATGGAGGTAAGTGAACTTATTTTCTAAAAATCTCTTGATGAATATGTCTGCAATCTGCTCATCAGTCGGGTAGTATTGCAGAATGATGGTCCTGTCATGCACTAGCTCCCCGATATAGTGCATGTGGATCTCTACATGCTTGGTCCTCTACCTAGTAACTAGATCTGTAACTAGATCTGTGGAAATATTAATATCATTTTGATTGTCACAAAAGAGGACAGTGGACAAAGTACTACCAAGATCAAACTCTGAAAGAATGCCTTGCAACCAAACTACTTGGATGCAAGCATTCACCG
>LPNX010014492.1:69067-90197 GCA_001517045.1 Pseudotsuga menziesii
GTAAAGATCAAAATGACAGGAAATTTCGAAAGACGTAGCAGAATACACTTCAAAAAAAATAATAACCAACATTCTCACCATCGACATACCGAATATCGACGATACAACTGACTTCGACAAGAGGATCAAAATTTCCAATCAAGCTATCATGACTACAGTCAAAAGGAGCGCCAAAACCAGAGAGCATTAAAAGAGCCTTCAAAAGAGTGTCCTCTACCATCAAATCTGATTAATACCTCCATCGACAATATTTTCATCCACTCCACCTATAAATACTATGTCAGACAAAGATTTCACAACATTCTATGAAGAGCTTGAGTGACAAAATTATCTGAACTCTAAGAGAAAAACCTCTATTAAAAAAGACGACCCAATAGTCAAGAAAATGACACAAAATAAGACCAGAGCTGCAGTTTCCAAGGAAAAGGAGCTAGAATCTACTGTGACTCCACTAGTAAAAATACTGGAAAACATTAAAAAGGAAAAAGTACAAGAAAATTCATGGGCACGACTCTGGGAAGAAATAAAAAAATAGGCTTCTGAAAACACAAAGATGACAGAGGAAGGGCTCAAAGTAAATGATAGCTCCATTATGAACTATATGAACGCACCTATCATGGTGAATTTTGGCGGGATGAAAGAAACCATTTTCAAATTCATCATCAGCCGATATCACAACGAGAATTTCTACTTCTAAAAACCTGTTGAGATATATAGTGAAACCATTTACAAACTTATTGGGCTCACTAACAAAGGAGAACCTGTCCTTGTGGGTATCAAGGATGGATTAGCTGAGAAATTAACTAGAACTTTGATAAGAAAGAACTCCAAAGTCCTGATAATAGGAAAAATCAAAGCTTCCACACCCAAAATGGTTGCAAAAATAGTGTCCACAGGTTTAACTGTTACAGGTCGAGGGTGCGACCTAAAGCTCCACATTTTGGAATCCATAGATACAATAGCCGAAAAAGGGAAAATATACTGTTGGGATTGATATGTGGCTGACATGCTCAAATCTATCTANGGGTGTGACCTAAAGCTCCACATTTTGGAATCCATAGATACAATAGCCGAAAAAGGGAAAATATACTGTTGGGATTGATATGTGGCTGACATGCTCAAATCTATCTACAAAAAGTGCTAGGAAATAGGCACAATAATTAGGTTTCCATCACTGATCATATGGATCGTCATGTACTGCTTGTGTCGAGTTGAACATCCTGAGTTCCTAGAACCGACTAGATTTCATATGTGGCACTTCAATCCATTCTCAATGGATGAAGAACCACATGAAATTGAAGAATCCAAAATACTATTAGATAATTGGTTTCAAAATTTGAAAGTCCAAACATCTAGATGGAGGGTGCCTCAAAACATTTGAAGATGTCTACCATCGTCAACACACATTCAACTAGAGCTCAACCATACTGAAGTCTGGTACATGCAGGGAGTAACGATGAGGTCCAAACCCCTGAACTATTACCCATCAGTTGAGGATATTTTTAAAGAGTTGGGCCAACCATCCAACACCAAGATTTTGATACCAGCAATGGGAAAGAAAACCAACCAACCAATTATCAAATGTCTGACCGACCAAGAGCAAGAAGAAGATTATGAAGTGAACCTTCAAAATTAGTACCTTCAATTTTGAAGACATCCCGACAGAAGAGAAAAAAACTCTTCATATTGTAAATGTATCGACTAAAAAACAGGCCATTATACCGACACAATAGAAATCTATTATCTCGACTCAACAGGAGGAAGAGGAGGGAGGAGAATAGATAGATGAAGAAACACAATCTGACAAACCTGAGTATTCCATGACAAAGGAGAATCTAAAAAACATAGCTCAGGAAATATAAAAATCAAGAAAAAATAAAGAGAGTCAGACACAAGGAAAAGGGAAGCACAAACTCATTCTTTCAGAGGAATCAGAATATGAGGAAGAGTTACTTGCTACCACTGCCAACATTTTGGAGGACGCTTCACTAAAAAAAGTATCTATCGAGACACAGTTCAAACAGTTTATAGAAGCATGAGAAAAATAAGGAAGAACTAAACAAGTAAGAGTTGCTACCCCTCAAAAAATAAATCCTATTGATTTGACACCAGAGTCTCCATGACTATATCCAACCAGAATAACACTAGACTCGACTGTTGCCATATCACCAAACCCCTACAAAGATATAATCCTTGGAAACCTTAAAGAAAAAATTGATAAAGATGTTTAGTTTTCGTAATTTATTAATAACCTACCAAATATATTCCGCAACGCCCAAAAAATCAACACCGCGCATCAAATCATAGAGTCTAGCTCTGCCCGAAGAATCCTCACCCAACAACCCAACCAAGTATCACCACAGCCAAGAGTTGTGGGAGTTATCGAATCCTCATTCCTCCAAAATCCTGACAAAACATCCATAGTTATCGTAGCCCAAATCTCATCATTTACACCATCTATCCAAGACCCTTTGGTTAATGAGGCAAATGAGGGGACACTTGTTCTTGAAGGAAATGATCGAGTAGCACTAGATCAAGAAATCACCAACCTCATGGAATCTGAAGAAACCAAGAACCCTGTCGACTTGCAACTAGAATTTGAAAACCTCATGTCGACAAATAACCTTTCGACCACCCCATTAACCCCAGACCATTCACCATCAATGTCACCACCACCAATGCCAGAGTCCCCTCACAATACAGAACCACCATCTTCACTACAAATGCATGCACAAACAACTACAAGCCCCACCCATGAAATTCAGCCAGTTAAACTGCCACAATAGAAGTTCGCTCGACTAAAAATACATCAACTAAAGAGCACCAAACAGAGTAACAGCAGCCAGCATCAGTACCAACAAGACCAGTGGTGGTCCATCACTCTAAACACAAAATCAAAAGAAAAGAGAATAGCAAAAGACACAACAGGTACCAATAGTTATCCACCTTCATCAGCTAGGATCGACTACTGCAGTCGACATGCAAAAAATTAGAGATAGAGAACTGGACCAACTATTGGAAACCCTTACTACAGGAAAAACAACAAGAAATCAAAGCAGAAAGGAACAAATAGAGAAACTTAAAGTGGAACAAGTCGAATTCCTGACCAAATGCAGTAATTTAACACAAACAATTTTACCAGAAACAACAAAGACCGACACTGACAAACCATTAGAAAGAGCTTAACAGCTGTTGGAAAGTGTCATGTTAAACCTTTAGACAAAGTTGTAGACCAAGAAAGATGAGAAAAAAGAAGATACTTCTGCGCTACTGAGACATCAGTACACAAAATTTTCAGAAGCCCACAAGGTACTATAGGAACATTTGGAGGAGTCTGCCACCACAAAAGAAGTACTACCTAAATGGTATACTTACTATGGCTAGGTATTCCAGCAGGCTCGAGAGACTCGTGAACACATAAAGTCATTAGAAAATCAACAAGGTTTGGAAGAAGCAATGAGGATCCAAGTACAAGATCAAATTGTACTGGAGACATCGAAACTCAAAAAACTGGAAAAACAAGCACATCAGTGGATGAATCAGGCACTACCCATCCTTGACACACTCGACAAAATGTTTCCATGAATTAAAAGATTACTCGACACAACAGAAGAAAAAAAATAAATTGTTGGGGATCGAAATTATCAATATCAAGGACCTCCCAATACAAGAGAAGATGTCAATTATGTCAGCCATTACAACCTTGACCATTGACATTCAGAATCCCCTTCACAATTGGACATAATTTCAGCACCAAATAGACATTATAGAAGAATCCATTGTAGAGGTATGTGTACAGAAGAGACCATCCATTCGACTGCACAACCCATGAAGACAGAGCAATTGGAAAAACTACTTTAGACAATTTAATTTTTGTTACCTCCGCTATTTCTTCAGGATGAAGAAAGATTTTGTTTCTGGGAAAGATGTTCGAGGAGCTAGTCGGTGAGCTGACAAGACTAGTTATCCAACTAATTAGAGATTAGGTTGGCCTCCATAGGTCGTGTCAGTTGACTGAACCGACAAGTAGTTATTCATAATTTTTTTGTAATCCTATATAATAGGCTTTTGAGCCAGATACGAACTCGATTCAGTTTGATGTTTGTAACAACCCATATGTGTTTTGTGTAATATAATTTGTTATTCACCTACTATGATTGTCTCTTGTCTTTGTAATGATTATATGATTCTTTATGTGTATTATTGGTAACTTAGTGATCTGAGTGATTACAACAGAATCCCATTTTATCCAAGGAATCATATTTGTATACTTTCTTTTTTTTCTGATTTCCTACATCAAGTCTTGTAGAGTTTTCACTATTCAAAACCATAATATCAAAGTGAAAGATAATTTGACATACTAATTTCACTAATAATCTAAAACATCTTTGATATCACAAAATACAAACTACCATACGTGTGCTTGAGAGCAGTCACTAGAACATGTTACTTTGTTGTGAATGTTAGTTTTTCTATATATTAATAGCTTCATTAGGATTTTTTTTCTAAAATAATAACAAATACATCTAGATGCATAAGATATAACATATACAAAAGACACAAATATTTTCATCAGGGAAACCATAAAGGAGAAAACACCGAAAACTTGCTCATACTAGTACAGTCACAAAGACGGTGTCATAAGGTTATCAATCCTAGTAATAAGAAGTATTCAGTAGCTATATATCTACCCTTCCTTATATATATATATATCTCTCTCTCTCTCTCATGTGAACTTGAGTGAGTGTTAGGTGCGTATAAATGAGGGAGGGATCCTCCCTATTTATATTAATCAAGTGACTGGCGTTTTACATGAATCATCCGACCTATTTCACTAACATCACCAACTTATCCTATAAAGAATCCAAATACACATTACATGATGTCACACTAGGGACTATTTCACTAAATTACAACAAAGGTTGTACCTCAATGCATAGACACAATAAAGACATCTGTCAAGGAGGAAAACACATGTCCAATGGGGGTACAACAACATACAATGATAATATACATAATAATATCTTCCGAATTTACAAATAAAAAAACACTCCCTCTTAACTAGGAAGGTATTCTCTGTCTTCCACGGTCATCAACATAATTGGTCAAGTCTTCATCATGGATTCGTCATCATGGAATCATAGAGTCATCATCATAGATGCTTCCATCATCGTCTTCTTATCAATCACTAAATGGTACTATCTGTCATCAGAAGTTTCTACAGAGACAACCCTTTTTCATGCTCAGTGTAGGCCTAGTCTTCATCCAATTCATCATCACATCTTCGAGCAAGCCATCTCATAGGGACTGTCCAACACCACCTATATATTTCCACAGCAATAACCTTCATATTCTACCTTGTTCTACTAATTTTTTTAAACCAAATAAATTCATATAGTAAAGGTGAGGCATGGTATCTATGTACAGTACTAGCAGTCGCAAGTGTAATAAATTCTACCAAAAAAATTTGTCCCCTTCTAGTTCCAGTGGTGACTAATTTCTAGAAATTACCAATACATGATAAGAAAAGAAAACTAGAAAGGAGCTAATTCTAAATACTCCCAAATTTGTACACAAACAAGGAGAGAGAGTTCTTGAATTGAGGATAGTAAGGATTGGTTGTAGGGACAAAACACCCTCCTCTATGTTTTCCTCACCATTTACTTTGGTTTTTCTAGGTAATACTTTTTCTTTGACATTAAATTTTTTTGTTGAAGTTCTTCTCAACTATGGAAAGAGATTCACTAGATTTTCAAATGTTTTTTTAGAACATTATTGGCTTCTACCACTAGAGGAAATACCTTGTAAATGTAATCAGTATGGATCCCATGATCTATCCATTTGTGTTTATCTACTCATTTAGTGAATGTGCACAACTTTGTTGAATAAAAAATGCTATATGTGAAAATTGTATCTCCAAAACTAAAGTAATTTTAATTAGTATGGAAATGGTGATGTCCATTTGTATTTATATGTTAATTTGGAGAAAGTGTAAAGGTCTTGGTGAGAAACTAGGAAATGTTGTATATGAAAATTCATGTCTTTATTATGAAAATAGTTCATTTTGAATGCACTTGTCTACTTACGAATTAAAAGGTCTAATTCCAATATATGTTGCATTCAATACATTTTCACCTTCAATTTAATGTCAAATTTTCTTCATCTCTAGCAATTGTTCTATTATAGGTTATATTATCATCATTCTAACCATCCCTTTCATTTCATCACTAAATGAATTTGGTTAGTTATCATTTTTTCTCATTTTCCTATCAATTTCCATGGATGACAATGAACACAACCAAGGATCTATTGCCTTTGATTTTAATTGTATAGTGTTTTATTCCTCTTTATGAACGGCAAAAATATCGTTGTATCATGCTATCTGTTCCTTCTAGAGATTTTGAATATTTCTATATGTTCAATCAACGTTGACATAAAAAAAATGTTAAATCTTATCACATATTCTCAATGCATAGTTTAAATACTTATTTGTCATATGACATACAATTTCCAACCCAGGGTTGAATGCCATTCCCTAGCATAATTTTCCTATACTATTGCAAGTATCAGTTTACTAAACCAACTAAAGCCTAGTGTATCATGACAAATCTTCACCTCATCCTCATTAGAGTAAAATAAATGAAATAAAATGGGAAGCTAAATCATTGCACACTAAATTTTCCTTTCCAAAGCACCAAAACAATGACGTATATCTTGGTCCCATAAAAAAAACTAACAACTTTATTTGTCTACAAAAGGGTCTATGAATATTAAAAACAATCTATAGAAAAAATCCTTTGGTTGTTCCTCATTCTATTGGAATGTTAATAACCAAAGCAATGCAAGTAATAAAGGTTTTCCATGGTATCAGTATACAATGCTAGCAGCAACAAGTGTAATAAATTCTACAAAAAATACAACTCCTCATTTAGTTCTATTAGCAATTGATTCCTGGCAATTTCTAATACATGTTAAGACAAGAAAATAGAAGGGTGCCAATTGTGCATACTCCCAACTAGTGTTTTGTACACAAAATAGGAGGAGAAAGGATGCACACTCCAATCAATGCATTTTAGCTCAATTCAATATACACAATATTTTTCAATTTGGCAATGTTTTAGGGATGCTACTACAAATCCTATTTCCTTATAATTCAAGCTTGTATATAGAATTCCAAATTTAAAATGAAGGAAGATTTCCTAATCAATTTACAAAATCTGTTGAAAATATTTGTAGATATTTGACAAAGACAACCTTCATGGGGATTAGAAGAAACATTGAGCTACTCCAATCTAGGTGCATTGTAGAGATCATAAGGAAAATGTCCATTGAAATTGTTCCTTGATAAATCTACATAGCTAATAAAATTTTAAGCTTTGCAAATATGAAATGAATGTGGCATGTAATGTCCTGGTTTTGACCCTGTTGCATTAGATGTATATGATGTGTATATTGTAAATGATCATGGTGTGGAGTTAAAGCCCAAGGCCCCACCATTGATCGATCACGTTATGTTTTGGATTCGAATTTGTCATCGATTGTATATCGGGGCATGCGGCATATATTATGTTTGCCATCATGTAAATATGCATCATAATTAATTAAATGGACACAAACAGCTATGGTCACGGAAACTAAATCGAATGGGGCATGATTTTCCAAAGGATGAGGATAGGGGTGGGGTAAATTTGTCAAACCTTGAGCCAAAAGGGGGAGACACAAACAGCTATGGTCACGGCAACTAAATCGAATGGGGCATGATTTTCCAAAGGATGAGGATAGGGGTGGGGTAAATTTGTCAAACCTTGAGCCAAAAGGGGGAAAAACCCATGTGTCTTCTTCTTTTGTTTTATTCCAACTACCTCCATTTAATAATTTCTGCTGGCAGCTGGAAAAAGTTATGGCAGTTAATTGTTTTGGGAGTGGGGTGGCAGGACTGTCAGTCCATGCCTCCATGCACACTCCACCCACAGCAGTTGACTTCAGAATGGGAGGAAAAACCTTCATGCACTCTTCACTCACGCAGACATTCTTCCTTCCTCACCACGAGTTGAAAAACGCTCAGGCATTGCATTTTTCGTGTCCTTGCCATTGCTGCTCACCTTCACGCAGGGAATTGTTGCTGTTACTCACGCACAGCCAATTTCGCATTCCATCAGCTGTTGTGGTTCACCCACAAGCCCAAGAAGATCTGTTCTTTCCTCACGGGGTCTGATTGTTTCTCTCACGCACAGGAATTTCTGGGTTTTACCCACGTGATTTTCTTCTGCGGATTGGTGGACAGTGCAGCTGTATCTTTTCCTCACGAGTCGAACTATGGATCTGGCATTGATTGTTACTCACGCCCAGGACGGGAGTCTGTAAATTTGTTTCCAGCATGTTCTGTGTGAGTCTTCCCATGGCTCAATTGCCTTGGACGGACTATTGATTTTCCCCTGCTGTAATTGAGTTTGCTGGTGTGTTTTGGGGAATTCATTGTATAGTTGCTTGGGAGCTGTTTTTCCCTGTTTAAGCTGTGATAGCTAATTAATTGCCTAAGTGCAATGGTTGGTCTTTGAACTATGAGAGGAGTAGGGATGTTGTCTTAGTTTTCCTTGATAAACCTGGTGGCTGGAACCACACAGACAGAGCTAGAGGGCTGGCCTTCTTCTCCATCACCCCTGAATAGCACTAGAAGGGAATGCAGGGCATGAGGTACTATGTAGCAGAGAAGGGACTGATTCCTTGTGTTGGGTGTGGATGGGTGTCTTAGAGGTTAGGCTAGTTCTGGTGTAGGTGTCCTTGGCTCTGTAATGAGCTCACCAGCTTAGCAATTTTCCTTCTCCAACTCCTTAATGGCCTGATAAACCCAACTGTGTTGGCTTGGCAGTGTGTTTTGTGCATCCCTAGCTATGTGTAATCCTGCTAGTTCTCTTATTCCTTGGAGAATCATGTCCAGCTCAGGGGTGGCAGCGTTGCTGAGAGATTAAGGAGCACGCTGGCCTATGATTGGGTGGAACGTTGCAGCGACGTAGCTGGTTGCGGATCGAATTCATCATAAGATAAGTGATCTTGTGTATTTTACCTCTGTAATTCTATATTTACTATTAATGGCAATGAAATGAACATGTTGAAAGAATGCTTGTTTGAATGAATGTTGTTTTCCACTGTGCTTGGTAGATAATTGCATCTATGCATGTTTAAGCATTCTGTTTTATGAATTTTCATGCCTGTACATGTTCATGGGCAGTTATCCCGGTCTGATAAAGCGTGTAGTCGCATCCTCTTTTCCGGCCGGAGGCATGGGGACGTGACAACATGGTATCAAAGCTCTGGGTTGCAGCAATGGGCCTCTATGGGCCAAGAAAGAGCCACTAATAGAGGGAAGAATTATCCTCTATGTCCAGCAGAACAACAGTGATCCAACGAATTTAGAAAATCTGTCTAAGTGTTGAGCGGTCGGACCACTGGAGGAAGTGGGATTCCGCCGTTGTGGAAGGATTGGTGAAGTCTCTCGTCCGTCATTGCGGACGACGAAGCGATTCTGCATCCGACGTGAGAGTCATTCGATAGCCGACGAAGGAAATTTTTGAAGAAAATTTGGCTAAGTGTTGAAGTGTTGGGCAATCAGGTCATCGGAAGGTTAGAGGTTCCGACTTCCGATGTGAAATGCTGCCGACGTCCGACTTAAAATTGTTCTCCATAAATGCCAAATTGGAAGGAGTTAACCTTTGGCGAGCAGCCGTTACGGAAGCTTCCGATGCCAGAATGCTTTGACTTTTGATGTCTTTAGCCAATGAGGCGGAAGGAAGAATGGTCTGGGAGCCGATTCGGCGGAAGGAAGAATGGTCCTGGAGCCGATTCGGTGGGAGAAAGAATGGTCTGGGAGCCGATTCGGCGGGAGAAAGAATGGAAGAGGAGCTGATTCTGTGGAAGGATTGGAGCTTCCAAGAGTCGCCGTTGTGGTTGCCTAAATGGCTAAACCACCCAAAGCACAAAGGATTCCGACAGCCGACAGCCGATTCTGCACAGGGAAAAATTTGCGTTTTCGGTGGGATTTTTCCAGCAGATTTTGATTGTTTCTCAGTGAGATTTTGAGCTATTTTACAGAGAATTTTTAGGGGATAAAATGAGAAAAGAGGCAGCGATATAATGCGCCATATTGCATGAAATCAATAATTTACAAAACAAACAAAAAAAGCCACAAGGGGGCAAGCCCCCTTGACCCTCGTCGTCCCCCTCAGATAGATGTTCTTGGATGAAGAACATTTTTGTGTGTTTGGGAATTTATAGTTTTATGATTATTCCAGGAAGAAGGCAAGTAATGATGTTTTATATCAATGCTATGCATCTAACACTTGTGTTGCTAACACATTTGCAGAATTATAGTCACCTTCAAGGGGAGTATTCCAGGTAGTGCAGTTTGGTAAGTAAGTTGCGGTCCAGTATGAGGACCCATGATGGGTATGATGCTCGGGATTCTGATGAGCATGCCCGAGATGCCATGGGAGAAAATGTCTGTAATAGAAATGATGAAATTGATTCTAATGGAAGGAGATTCCAAGAGACGCCGTCAGATGTTGTAGCTACTATGAGAAGCTTGATTAAAGCCCAAGAAGAGCAGCATCAGTTGAATATTACAATGTTGCAGAGTTTGACAGAATTGCACAAGAATATAGACTCTGGACAAGGTACAGCAAGACCAGAAGGAAGTAAGAGCAGTACTAGGAGAAGGAGAAGAACTTCTAGTGGAACATCCAATTCTGAAGAATCCAGCGGGGATTCAAGATTTTCTTCTCATAGAAGAAAAAGAAGGAGACACCATAGGGATCGCTCTCGTGACGAATTTAAGAAAGCTAAACCTCCTACGTTTGATGGTGAGGTAAAGACTGGACAAGAGGCTGAATCTTGGCTTCTTGGGATTAAAAAGTACTTTCAAGTGCATGATTATTCAGGAAACATGAAGGCAAGAGTTGCCATATTCAATATGAATGGGAGAGCATCCATTTGGTGGGAACACTTCAAGCAAGTGAAGAGGATCAGTGAAAGGAGACTGAAGTGGAAACAGTTCAAGAATTACTTCAAGCAGAAATACCTCTCTGACAGGTATTATGATGACAAGATTAAGGAGTTCCATGAGCTGAGATTGGGACAGCAGACCATGGAAGAGTATGCAAATAAGTTTTTGGAGCTGCTGAGGTATGTCCGGTACATTAGAGATGAAAAGGTAAAGGTCCAGCATTTTCTAAGTGGACTGCCTCAGTCTTACAAAGATCGAATTGAGTTTTATGAGCCTAGAACTCTTGAAGAAGCAATAAGGAAGGCTAAGTATTGCTATGAGCAAAGCAAGGGTAAACCTGATTACCATAAGGCATGGAAGGACAAGAAGAACGAGAAGTTTGACTAAAGAAAGAATGGTTTCAAACCTTCTAGCTTTAGGAATCAGCAGAAGCAGCCATCTCATGCTGCGAGTAAGCCAGTTGGAGTGACCGGAGAAAAGCCTAAATATCCACAACATAGTAGAGGGCCACTTCAATGTTGGAAATGTGGAGGACCCCACATGCACAGAAATTGTCCACTCGAGAATGAGAGTGCAAGGCCAACTTATAATGTTCAAGAAGCAGAAATAGTGGGTCAAGTAGTAAGGGAAGTACCTAGAATCTATGCAGCACTGGAGGATCGCCAGGCAGATCATCAGTCAGCTGTGGTTGAAGTAGCAGGTAAGATTGTTGAGCAATCTGTTTCTATTTTGATTGACCCAGGTTCTACTCACAGTTACATTACTCCTAGAGTAGTGGATATTTGTGCTTTTAAGAAGGTAAAGCATAGGAAGTCTTGGTTAGTTCAGCTAGCCACTGGAACTACCTCTTGGTTCCTATGATGTTCTCATTGGAATGGATTGGTTAGAAGCTCATAGGGTGAAGCTTGATTGCTACTATAAGAATTTTGAGTGTATGAATGAAGAAGGGAACCTAGTGGTTGTGAAATGTATTCCAAAGGTGATTTCAGTAAGGCAGGTTTCAACTATGCAGTTAAAGAAGTTCTGTAGGAAGGGTTGCCAGTTGTATGCAGCTCATATTTTGGAGGAAACGAGAGAGGAAACTCCGAGGTTGGAGGAATATCGGGTGTTACAGGAATTCGGGGATGTGTTTCCTGATGAGATTCCAGGGCTTCCTCCAAAGAAGGACATTGATTTCACAATCGAACTTGTTCCAGGAGCGGCACCAGTATCCAAGGCACCCTACAGGATGAGTACACCGAAGATGCTAGAATTGAAGATTCAATTGCAAGAGTTGTTGGACAAGAAGTATATCCGACCGAGTGTGTCTCCTTGGGGAGCACCAGTTCTATTTGTAAAGAAGAAAGATGGTACCCTCAGGTTATGTATTGATTACAGACAGTTGAACAAGGTTACTGTGAAGAATAAATATCCTTTGCCTAGGATTGACGACCTCTTTGATCAAATGAGAGGAGCAAAGGTATTTTCTAAGATTGACTTGTGATCTGGTTACCATCAGGTGAGAATCAAGGATGAAGACATTCATAAGACATCCTTCAGGACAAGGTATGGGCATTATGAGTTTGTAGTGGTACCATTTGGTCTCACGAATGCACCAGCTACATTTATGTGCCTCATGAATAGTGTCTTCAGCAGATATTTGGACAAGTTTGTTCTTGTTTTCCTTGATGACATTCTTGTTTATCCTAAGAATGAGAAAGAGCATGAAGAGCACTTGAGACTGACATTGCAATTGCTCAGGGAGCATCAACTATATGCGAAACTGAGCAAGTGTGACTTCTATAGACATAGAATTCAGTATTTGGGTCACATTATCTCAGAGGAGGGTATATCTGTGGACCCTGAAAAGATTGAAGCCATTATGAATTGGCCTACTCCAAGAAATGTGACAGATGTAAGATCTTTCATGGGGCTTGCAGGATACTATAGGAGATTCATTGAGGGATTATCCAAAGTTTCACATGCCATCACTTCTTTGCAAAAGAAGGGGACGAAGTTCGAATGGACATCAAGGTGTGAAGAAATATTCTAGCGGTTGAAGAGTCTTCTTACTAGTGCACCAGTACTGAAGGTTGCAGATCCAGAGAAAGAATTTGTGGTGTGTACCGATGCATGCGGACAAGGGCTTGGAGGAGTCATTATGCAGGACAACCATGTGATATGTTACGAGTCAAGAAAGCTGAAGGAACATGAGAAGAACTATGCCACTCATGATCTAGAGCTTGCAGCCATAGTACATGCTCTCAAGATGTGGAGACATTACTTGATGGGTAGGATATTTGAGCTCAGAACAGACCATTGTGGTCTGAAGTATCTGTTTGATCAGCCTACTCTGAATGCTAGGCAAGCAAGATGGCTGGAATTTTTATGTGAGTTTGATTTCGAAATCAAGCACATAAAGGGAAAAGAGAATAAGGTAGCTAATGCACTCAGCAGGAAAATGCAAGAAATGCATGTGGCATCTCTTACTATTTGCCAATCAGATTTGAGGCAGCAGATTGTTAGTCATGTTGCCGGAGACGAATTGTATGAGCAAGTAAAAGACAAATTGCAACAGCAAAGTCTTGAGAAGAGGTATGAGGGATATAAATTGGAAGAAGATGGACTTCTCACTTATAAAGGTAGAATTTATATTCCGGATGTAGCAAATTTGAGGAGAATTGTTATGGATGAAATCCATCAAGCTCCATATTCTGGTCACCCAGGATATCAGAAGACAATCTCTACGACTAGAAAGCAGTACTTCTGGCCAGGTATGAAGAGGGATATGGTTGAGTACATCTCAAGATGTATGAAATGTCAGCAGGTAAAGGTTGAGCATCAACATCCTGCAGTTTTGTTGCATCCTTTGCCAGTTCCAGAATGGAAATGGGAATTTATTTCCATGGATTTTATTACAGGATTGCCGATGACTTGGAGACAACATGATTCCATCATGGTTGTAGAAGACAAGTTAACTAAGGCAGCACATTTTACACCAGTTAAGTCTACGTATGAGACTGGCGAAATTGCAAAGATCTTCATGAAGGAGATATTCAAATTGCATGGATTGCCGAAGGCAATAGTTTCTAACAGAGATGTCAAGTTCACTTCCAACTTTTGGAAGGGGTTGTTTGCAGATTTGGGTACAAAGATAAACTTCAGCACTGCATACCATCCGCAAACAGATGGTCAGATCGAGAGAGTTAATCAGGTTCTTGAAGACATGCTTCGCATGTATGTAATGGACAAACCAACCAAGTGGGAAGATTACTTACACTTGGTAGAGTTTGCTTACAACAATGGACATCAAGCATCCTTGGGGATGAGTCCATATGAAGCTTTGTATGGAAGAAGGTGTAGGACACCAGTGACTTGGGATAATCCAGTGAACAGGATTGTTCTTGGACTGGAATTGCTCAAGGAAATGGAGCAAGAGGTTGTAAATATCAAGCAGAAGCTGAAAGCAGCACATGATAGGCAGAAAAGCTATGCAGATAAGCATAGGGTGAACAGAGAGTTCGGTGTTGGGGATCATGTTTACCTCAGAGTGAGGGAAAGGAAGAGTTCCTTGAAACTTGGAAGTTGTGCCAAGTTGTCACCGAGATACTGTGGGCCATTTGAAGTGCTTGAAAGAATAGGGCCAGTTACATATAGACTTGCATTGCCTGCTAGCACTAGAGCTCATAATGTTTTTCATGTTTCTTTGCTTAAGAGATATGTACATGATCCTAACCATGTGATAAATTGGGATGTGATTCAGGTGGAACCCGAGGGAGAGTTCTGAATCGAGCCAATGCCCATCCTCAACAGGAAGGTCACAATGCTCCGGAACCGAGCCATAGGTCAGGTAAAAGTGCAATGGGAGCACTATGGACCTGAAGAGGTTACATGGGAGCTGGAGGATGCCATGCGATTGGCACATCCATTTTTTTTCAATTCTGCGGAACACTGAGGCGATACCAGTGTAGCATTTTTGTTCAATTTTGTAAAGCACCGAGGACAGTGCTATTGAAGGGGGAGGGGAATGTAATGTCCCGGTTTTGACCTCGTTGCATTAGATGTATATGATGTGTATATTGTAAATGATCATGGTGTGGAGTTAAAGGCCAAGGCCCCACCATTGATCGATCGCGTTATGTTTTGGATTCGAATTTGTCATCGATTGTATATCGGGGCATGCGGCATATATTATGTTTGCCATCATGTAAATATGCATCATAATTAATTAAATGGACACAACCAGCTACGGTCGCGGAAACCAAATCAAATGGGGCATGATTTTCCCAAGGATGAGGATAGGGGTGGGATAAATTTGTCAAACCTTGAGCCAAAAGGGGGAAAAACCCATGTGTCTTCTTCTTTTGTTTTATTCCAACTACCTCCATTTAATAATTTCTACTGGCAGCTGGGAAAATTTATGGTAGTTAATTGTTTTGGGAGTGGGGTGGCAGGACTGTCAGTCCATGCCTCCACGCACACTCCACCCATAGCAGTTGACTTCAGAATGGGAGGAAAAAACTTCACGCACTCTTCACTCACGCAGACATTCTTCCTTCCTCACCACGAGCTGAAAAACGCTCAGGCATTGCATTTTTCACGTCCTTGCCATTGTTGCTCACCTTCACGCATGGAATTGTTGCTGTTACTCATGCACAGCCAATTTTGCATCCCCTCAGTTGTTGTTGTTCACCCATGAGCCCAGGAAGAGTTGTTCTTTCCTCACGGGGTCTGATTGTTTCTCTTACGCACAGGAATTTCTGGGTTTTACCCACGTGATTTTCTTATGCGGATTGGTGGACAGTGCAGCTATATCTTTGCCTCACGAGTCAAACTATGGATCTGGTGTTGATTGTTACTCATGCCCAGGCCAAGAGTCTGTAAATTCGTTTCTTGCACGGTCTGTGTGAGTCTTCCCGTGGCTCAATTTCCTTGGACGGACTGTTGATTTTCCCCTACTGTAATTGAGTTTGCTGCTGTGTTTTGGGGAATTCATTGTATAGTTGCTTGGGAGCCGTTTTTCCCTGTTTAAGCTGTGATAACTAATTAATTGCCTAAGTGCAATGGTTGGTCTTCGAACTGTGAGAGGAGTAGGGATGTTGGCTTAGTTTTGCTTGATAAACCTGGTGGCTGGAACCACACAGACAGAGCTAGAGGGATGGCCTTCTTCTCCATCACCCCTGAATAGCACTGGAAGGGAATGCAGGGCCTGAGGGACTATGTAGTAGAGAAGGGACCGATTCCTTGTGTTGGGTGTGGATGGGTGTCTTAGAGGTCAGGCTAGTTCTGGTGTAGGTGTCGTTGGCTCTATAATGAGCTCACCAGCTTAGCAATTTTCCTTCTCCAACTCCTTAATGGCCTGATAAACCCAACTATGTTGGCTTGGCAGTGTGTTTTGTGCNTCCTTGGCTCTATAATGAGCTCACCAGCTTAGCAATTTTCCTTCTCCAACTCCTTAATGGCCTGATAAACCCAACTATGTTGGCTTGGCAGTGTGTTTTGTGCATACCTAGCTATGTGTAATCCTGCTAGTTCCCTTATTCCTTGGAGAATCATGCCCAGCTCGGGGGTGGCAACGTTGCTGAGAGATTAAGGAGCATGCTGGCCTATGGTTGGGTGGAACGTTGTAGCGATGTAGTTGGTTGCGGATCGAATTCATCATAAGATAAGTGATCTTGTGTATTTTACCTCTGCAATTCTATATTTACTGTTAATGACAATGAAATGAACATGTTGAAAGAATGCTTGTTTGAATGAATGGTGTTTTCCGCTATGCTTGGTAGATAATTGCATCTATGCATGTTTAAGCATTCTGTTTTATGAATTTTTATGCCTGTACATGTTCATGGGCAGTTAGCCCGGTCTGATAAAGCGTGTAGTCGCGTCCTCTTCGCCGGTCGGAGGCATGGGGACGTGACATGGCCACTAATTGTTTTTTGATGAATATAGGTTCTATTCATAGTGGGGCAATTTGTAAGATTATAGGGTGTTTCTCCAGTGAACTAGTTGAAAAAGAGAATAAGTATGGTTAGTTTGTTTTCTTTACACAAGTCAGTAGGAATTGGTCCTATTAATTTATTGAAATATGCATCCAACCATTCTATCCTACAATTTATCCCTAGTTGTTGAGAAATGTTTCCTATCAAGTAATTTTTCCATATTGAAAGTATTCAATCTAGGTAGTTCACCAATTCCCTCACAGGTGTATCTGTTGATATAATTAAGAAATAGGTGTAGAACTATCAACCTTATGAGCATAAAAAACCATTTAGGAATCAATTCAATTAGTATGTTACTTAACAAATGTAATACTTGCATGCATTTGATTGTATTTAAATTCCCTAAAAAGAATCCAATAAGGCTTTTATTGTACAACAACAATTTATTTACCTGATGTCACTAAACCTTACTCCACAATATGGGACTCAATTAAGTTTCTAGATGCAATATTCATAGACTCCAACCCTGAGAGGTTACTGAACTTCCATGGAATCTCTGATGTGTAATAAATGAACCCAATCTCCATTTTCCCAAGTTTATACAACTTCCTAAGCTCTATTGGGTTCAAACCACTGATCTCATTTCCCTCAAAATTTAGGTATTCTAGGATAGGGAAGTCACCATAATAGATGGGAATATCATCATGAAAGTAAGTTATAGAAAGGTTCAATAGGATCAAATTAGTGATTTGGGAAAATTACAATGAGAGGGACCAATAAATTTGTTGTTGTAAGAATTGAACTCCTCAAGTTTCTACAACCTATAAATGCACTTTGGGAAGGATCCATTGAAATAATTGTGCTTGATGTACAGGTCTCTAAATTTTGGGAGACTAAAAATAGCTTCAGTGGTTAGACTCTAAAACTACTTTGAGCATATATATAAAATTACAAGTTGGTTAAGAAACTCAATTTTTTTTTATTTTTTTCCTGTGATTATTTTTCTTGAGAGATCCAAAGAGACCACTCTATATTTATTTGTTAAATGGAATTATAGTCTATGAATGAGGGTACATATGCAAGGTTCTATCATTGTATTTCCAATAGAAATAGTTTTCTAAATGTAATAATTGAATAGACAATATAATACTAGGTGAAAGCCATGCTCAGGTTATTACCTTAAGGAAGGCCCTTAGCCTTCCACTATCTCCACCCCCCCCCCCCTCAAAGAGCTAAGTTAAGGAAACCATGCTGAGTTTTTCTCAGATAGAGAAAGAAAAAATATCTTTGCTTAGGCTTTGAGGGGGAAAGGAAATAAGGANCTATCTCCCCCCCCCCCCCCCTCAAAGAGCTAAGTTAAGGAAACCATGCTGAGTTTTTCTCAGATAGAGAAAGAAAAAATATCTTTGCTTAGGCTTTGAGGGGGAAAGGAAATAAGGANCCCCCTCAAAGAGCTAAGTTAAGGAAACCATGCTGAGTTTTTCTCAGATAGAGAAAGAAAAAATATCTTTGCTTAGGCTTTGAGGGGGAAAGGAAATAAGGAAGGCTTGATCCTTTTCCCTTCTCAAGTAAGGAACTGGATTACAGATGAACTAAATTTTCTATAAGGTCTTATTTGATTTCCAATAGGCTATAGACCCCTCTCTGGTCACTTATATTGCCACATTAAAACACTACAAAAAAACTGCAGTTGAGAAGTATTAGAAATTGAGTTATCTTACACAATTGGTTATTGGAATTTTGTAACAACACCAAAATCTCATAATAATAATAATAAATGTAACACGTAAAATAATTTAGAAGGTGAAACTGGTTTCACATCGTAAAAATTTACATGTAATATTTCAATTAAGACTGCTGCAATAATGATTTATAATATTATGTTCTAGAATTTATAGATTTCCAAGTATTATGTTATCTTACTTATTTTTCCGTTTTCACATGTTGTGATTTCCTTCACGTAAGTTATGGTTTTTGTGCTTGTTTTGTTTGGTGTAAGGATGGTTTTCTTCGTGCTTAATTTCTATAAAACTTTGCTTACAAGTTCTAGATTGTAGACCAAGTTATTAGGTAACATAGGTCTTACTTAGCCTATCGGCTAAAGCATATCCTACTTACATTTTTTCAGGTGTTTCAGTGGAGATATTTCCTCATGCATTGACATCTAAGAGCCTTAGGTATGGACACCAAGGGGACCCTAACCACGCTAAGGGTTTAACAAGGAAATAAAACATCAAACATTGCAAAGTCCCTTTACCATATACTAGTTATAGTTTTCGAATTTATAAAACATATTGCATCACAAGAAGACTAAGTAATATTCGATGATGTTATAACTATAGTGATGCGGGTAAAGAATTCAAACTAGGTGGAGGTAGGTGAGATATTTAAAGGAGACCACGTGAAGAGTATGATGCTGCTTTCGAGATGGATGAGGGTCTTACCCTATTTGAGCTCTAGGGTTTTTCCATTTTTCATTTTCTATTGTGTTGTGGGATGGGGGAGAGTTGAAGGCTCTCAGCCCCTCCATCATTTGAATTTTAAGCTAGACATCTATGTATTATCCAGTATCCTTCCATGTTTACTCAACTTTGTGTTCATCATGCCAACAGTGTTGGATCCTTTCATCTGTTTCTTGCAGAGATAAAAATTGTTGCAGGTTTTCTCTTATGCTCTTTATGCATAGCCGTTATATTTTTTTTTACTGTAAGTCATTTCTTTTATCAGACATTAAAATCATGTTTTTAACCTTAAATTTGTTGTTTGTCTGGAATAAAACGCACTGGTTACTTATCAATGACATTGGGTGCACAGAGCTAGGGGTTTCGTAACGACCACGGCTCTGGTAAGACATATGAGCCCAAACCCTCTAGTATTTGGTGATATGTGCAGTGTTTCCTCCCTTTTTCAACTAGCCTTATTAGAAGCTTCTAGGGTTCCAAAGAAGCTCAACCATTAAAATGGTAAAAATTTTGGTATTTTTTCCTCTATAGTGTTTTCTGGCAGAGATACGATGATTTGAAAGTGTCAATGCTTAGAACTCTACTAATGTTAAACAGACCATGAGTCTATGTGGAATTTATAAGAAGCTCTGATTGTAAATATTTATGTGAAGAAAAGTATGGTATTACAACTATTTTGATATCATTCTATAACTGCTTTTCCACATACCGTGAAATGTTCTTGTTTTCACTTTGAAATTGGTTTTTATGCTTTTGAGAAATAAAGCTAGATTATTTATAAGTTTAAGAGGCTCTATTCCATGCATTTGCTAAAATCGTTTTTATCCTTCGATTGTTATTCTGAAAAAATGGTTTGACTGTTGTGTAACATAATTGGGCCTTCGCTATGAAAATAATATGTCCTCACTATTCAATTTTATATTTAGTTTAGAAATAAAATGTGTGAAAAATATTCTATGTTAACTCGGTTAATAGGTGCGAAAATGTATTTATTGATGATGTTTTAAGTGTTTTACTACCCTTTCTTATCGATACTAATATTTAAGAGATTTACTGTGATCTTTTAGCGTTTTGTAAAAATAAATTAAAAGGAAAGAGCCTGATAGGATTCGATCCCATCACCTATAAAATACTATATGAAATATAATTGTTTATTTCCTACGTTTCTTGCTGACATCATGGGTTTAGTTTGATTAGGTTCAAAGTGTTTACTTTTATCTTAATCTAGAATATTTAGTTGTAGGATCAAATTATTTCAGGATTTATAAGCCTCCCGGCTGTAAGTTTGAATAATTATTTTATAAATATTCTTACCCTATAGGTTTTGACGTTTGGGTTTGGAGTACCTGCACTAAAAGGAGATATTGTTTAAAATTCACAGATATAGAGATACTTTTTAATATATGTTAAAAAGAACATTTTATCCTAAATCCTTTTGTAAAAGAAAAAGATCCTCTCGGCGGAGTGAGTTTAGTAAAGAAATACAAAATCCTTTCGGCTGTAAAAAGTTGTAATGAGTAAATTGTTAATGGGTTTGAACCCTTGTTGTAAGCCTCCGTATTTTAGTTTGTTTGTAGAATGTTTTTAAGTAAACCCTAAATGAAATTTTAGTTCTTTGTTTACTTAGTCAAATAACATTAATTGTAAAATCTATAAACATATATAAAAAGAAAACTAAAGGAATAGGAAGTATTCATTCTATATGCAATAAGAAAACTATCTATGAAATAATATATATATATATATATATA
>LPNX010014492.1:92192-128301 GCA_001517045.1 Pseudotsuga menziesii
CAATAAAAACTGTAGAATTCGTTATATGATAATATACAGAAATAATATCCATTTTTCCTATTCTATTTCAGAAAATAATTAATAGTCTTAGGGAGACTTTCAACATTCATAAAATCCTTCATATATAGATATAAAACATATTTAAAGATAGTAATCAGAGCATACTAGAACCGGTTAACTGTCAAAGTAGACAAACACCCAAAGAAGACGGTTCCTCCCAACCATCCCTGAAAGAAGCCAACATCACTTGATTTAGGACCCCCGATCCTATTCACTGAATGACGAAGATGTTGTGTAGAATCCTACATAGTACTCTGTAACTTAAAAATCACACTTGCATACTTAACTCTCACAAATTCAATTTAGTTTTCCCCTCATTGAATTCCTCTTGTGTGCCTAAATGTTTCAGTTTCTAGCAAAACCATAAGGCTCTAATCACTTAGAATAGAATGTAGTGATCCTATTGCTCAATTCGATGGTATATATAATCTTTCCTAGGTCTTTGGGTCATTTTTTCAATTAAATGGGCCACCTACTCAGTTCCTCTTTCTAGGAAACATGGCCACAATTATAGAGTTGTGTCCTCCTGCAACAGCTAGAAAGTGAATGATGTTGCTTCCACTTGTCATTTTTTCCTTCTACAACATATCATTCCTCCTAGTGGGTCAGTTTTCACTCTTCNTATAGAGTTGTTTCCTCCTGCAACAGCTAGAAAGTGAATGATGTTGCTTCCACTTGTCATTTTTTCCTTCTACAACATATCATTCCTCCTAGTGGGTCAGTTTTCACTCTTCAATAGTATTCTTTGGATACATGTCTCTTATTTTAATTATTTAAATAAATAAAATATTCAATTGCAGCCATCTTTGAACATTCTTGGTCAACATTATAAAACATTACAATAACTTTTAAAGTAATGTTTTCTCATAAATAAAATGTTTTTTAGTTCTAGGTGGGTTACAAACACCCCCTCTTAAGTTCAACATCACCCTCGATGTTTCTTTAGTATCATCTGAGTCTTCTGGAACAAAATTGGATATGCGTCCTGTATATGACTCTCCAATTCATAGGTTGCTTCATATGGACTGAGGTGCTTCCATTGCACCTTTACTTGTCCAATCATGCGATTCTAAAGAAAATTTTATCTCTTGTCAAGGATACAATCTGGTTCCACCTAAAAATCTCCTTCTAGTTCTACCTGAATGACATTCCAATCGATTACATGAGTATCATCATGCACATCCTTTTTCAATATAGAAATCTGAAATACGTTATGTATTTTATGAGATTATGTGGGAAAGCTAAGTGATAAGCCACTGGTGCAACTCTTGATAATATCTCAAACAGTCCACAATACCAGGGTGCTAACTTACCACAAATCCCCAACTTAAAGGATTATTTTTGGGTTTTACCTTGACAAACACATGCTCACCTACTTGGAATTATTTATGAGCTCTTTAAAGGTCTACATGACTCGTTTGTGTGTCTTGTGCAATTTCAGATTTCTTTGTACCTGTTTCATAGTTAGTTCCATTTCTTTTAACATGTTAGGTCCTAACATCAATCTGTCAACTGGACTACTCCATGAAATGGGAGTATTACATTTCCTACCATACAATGTTTCAAAAGGACTAAGTTTAGCTGAAGCTTGATAGTGATTATTATATGTTGTTGATGTATTTGTAAATTTGGAATGTATTCACTTGTATATTTTATGTATTGTACCCCGATGTTCATTATGAGAAGTATCTGTAATGTAATTGAGTCATGTCATTCCCTGATGTTTCTATCGGGAGATTCAATAATGTAAACAAGTCATGTAAAGTCATTGTGGGTAACCCTCCTATTAATCAAGGGTTAAATTTCCCGTAGTTGTCGGGCCCTAGGGTTATTAGACTCTCCTAGAGAAGTCAGCCCTCGTGATTTATTGTCAACTCAGGAATTAGTATAAATAGAGAGTGAGTCTCTCTATTTATCACACATTCACTCACACTCAGTTGCAGCACATAAATGAGAGAGAAGAAGTTGTTGGGACAAGAGAGAGAGAGAGACTACTGTTGTCGGGAGATCATCTTATTGTTTTGGGGTTTTTCTTTTGGTGCTGATTCTATCTCTGAGGAAGTTGCGGGGTTTTATCCTTTATTGTTTCCCCAAGGAAAATATTTGTGTCTATTGTCTCTTGTGTTTGATTGTTTTGCTTATTATTATCTTAGTTAAATATCCTAAGATAATGCCAGCTTGAATGATAAAAATCAAACATGATATCAAAGCTAACCTGAGAAGAAGACACTGTGTAGTTGTAGTAACTAGGGATTTCTACTTTTTGGATCTCTCTCCATATATTTTCAGCAAAATAAGGTTGGGATGACTCTCCTCTCTAGGGAACAACTTTCTGTTTAAGCAGAATCTGATTCTAAGCATTTTCAGTTTTTGACCCGACACTGCTGCTGGAAATTAGGGCTTTCCACAGAAGTGGAATTTTTGAGTGATCCTAGGCCTAGATTGATCTACTCCTCAAAATTGAATTTTAGAGATCAAGATCAAAGCTTTTGGTTGGACATAACTCCAGGAAAGTCAAACCCTAATCTGCTCCTGAACCAGCTCTGCAGAAATTCAGCTCCAGATCCAGATCCAACATCTTAACCTGGTAAGATATAAATATTTTTCATTTCCATTTGAGGTTCTATATTAATATGTATCATCATACCATTCTTCATGAAAATATTGAGGTAGATGATAACTTTTGATCCTCGAAGTATAGGATCTCCCTGGTCCCAGAAGAAAATGAGTTGGACTCTGACATCACGAAAGAGGTTCCAGTTCCAAAGGGAGATGAGTCTAAAGCCTTACAAAAGAAGAAATTGGTCATGGATAAGAGGATTATTGATGATTAAATCAAGGATCACCTCATACCACATGTGTCCTCCCTAAAGACACCTAAAGCTATGTTTGATGCCCTGACCAAACTGTTTGAAGGGAAGAGCATAAATTGAAATATGACTCTAAGAAACCAATTGAAGAATGTAAAGATAGAGAATGTGGAAACCATCCAGTATTACTTTACAAGAGTCTCTCAAATCAAAGAACAACTTGAAGCAGTGGATGAAGAAGTGGAGAATGCAAAGATTTTAATGACCACCTTGAATGGTCTCCCTAGGACATGGGACTCTTTCATTCAAGGGATATATGCTAGAAAGCAGCTAGTCAAGTTCAGCAAACTATGGGAAGAATGCTCACAATAAGAAGCTCGGATAGCATCTCGAGAAGAAAATATGGGAAGTGAAGATCAAGCTCTTACAATGCACTCCATGAAAAGCAGAAGAAACTCTCATCACCCCAAAGGTAAGAACTTCCAACAGAAAGATAATACTAGAAGAGATTTATCTAAATTCAGATGCTATACATGTGATGAAAGAGGACACTTTGCCAAAGATTGTCCTAGAAAAAAAAATAACTCTCATAATAAGAAGGGAAAAAAGAGAATACATCATGCTCATGATACAGAAGATAATGAACCTTCCATAAATAGAATCAAGCAAGAAAGTGATGCTTCTTCAAGTGATGAAGAATATGTCTTGATTTTCTCTCTCACAAGAAACATCACACATGGAAGCAATGATTGGATTATAGACAGTGGGGATTCCAAACACATGATGGGATTGAAAGAATCCTTTATGAAACTATCAGAACATGAATCACCCCACAAGGTGAAACTTGGAGATGACTACCAGTATCCAATAGAAGGTAGTGGGAAATCGTCCTATAAGCTAGAGTCTGGAAATTCTATGATGATGAAGGATGTATTGTTTGTACCATGAATAAAGAAGAACCTCCTCTCCATATCTACATTGGATGCAAAAGGAATGAGGGTTGCATTTGTAGATGGCCAATTTCTCATGTGGCCAAAGGGAAAGACTATTGATGATGCAGTAGTGATTGGGGAACAAGAGGGAGGTCTATACAAGTTGAAGGGCCAACCAGAAAAAGCTTTGGTTCATGACTCAATAGAACCAAATGAACTTTGGCATAGAAGGCTTGCACATGTGCGTTACAGAGCACTACCACTTGCAAGAAAAGTTGTTGAAGGTATTCCATAAATTCAAGAAAAACATGATGGTGTCTGCAAAGGATGTGCGAAAGGAAAGAACACAAAGAAGACATTTCCAAGTAGCGAGAGCAAGGCAGAAGAAATCTTGGAGATCATCCACTCCGATGTATGCGGTCCAATGTCATCCAGTTCATTAAGTGGGTATGTATACTATGTTTTTTTTATCAATGATTTTTCTAGGAAGACATGGATATACTTATTGAAGAACAAAGATGAAGTATTCAGCAAGTTCAAGGAATTCAAAGAATTGATTGAGAACCATACAGAAAAGAAGATCAAAACATTTCGATCAGATAATGGTGGAGAATTCACATCAAATGAATTCAAAGTATTATGAAAAGATTCAGGGATTAAGAGGGAGTTAACTAATCCATATAATACACAACAGAATGGGGTTTTAGAAAGGAATTATAGAACAATAATGGGAGCTGCAAGGGCCATGATTCATGATCAATATCTTCCCATGCATCTATGGCCAGAAGCCGCCAGAAAAATGGTGTATGTATAGAACCATACTCCACACAGAGTACTCGAGAACAAGACACCTGAAGAAGTCTTTTCTGACAAGAAACCAAAAGTCAACCATCTCAGAATATTCGGTTGTCCTATGTACATACACATTCCGAAAGAAAAGAGGACAAAGTTAGATCCTTCAGGAAAGAAGGGTATATTTGTGGGATAGTCTAAAATATTGAAGGCTTATAGAATATAATATCCAGGATTCAAGAAGATTGACATTAGTAGAGATGTAAAATTTGACAAAGACTCAGCTTACAACAAATCCAGAAAGAGACCTATTGAAGAACCTGAAGAAATAGAAGTACCCAGAATTCATGGAACCACCATGAACGAATAAATTCAAGAAGAAGATCGATAAATAGAAGAACCTCAAGAACCTGTAGATCCACCTCAGGAGAATAATTCTCACAAGAGGAAACATGCTTGGGTATGAGAAGCTATCCAAGGTGTAGAAGGGATACAGAAGAAAATCATAGAGAAAGGAAAAGAACCAGGTCCTACTCTGGTTATGTAGCCTTATTATGTGACTTCATTGATAAATAACCTTCAAACTATGAAGAAGCGGCAGAAAGGAAAGAATGGAAGGATGCTATGATCAGAGAGTATCAATGGATCATGAAGAATGATGTCTGGGATGTTGTCCCTACAAGATCAAGCATGCTGCAAACGACAGCATAGAAAAACATAAAGCAAGATTTGTGGCTCGTGGCTTCTCTCAAAAAGAAGGAATAGATTATGAAGAAACTTTTGCACCTGTAGCTAGATACACTTCCATCAAATTAGAAATTGCTTTGGCTATAGTGATGAAATGGAAGATACACCAGATGGATGTCAAGACTTCTCTCTTGAATGGTGTAGTGGAAGAGGAAGTGTATGTGGAGCAGCCACTCGGTTTTGAGACACATGACAGGGAGACTCATGTGTGTAAATTGAATAAATCCCTATATAGTTTGAAACAGGAACCCAAGACATGGTTTGGGATTTACCAAAAGTAAAGCAGATTCCAACATTTACTACAAGGTTGAAGATGGGAATCCAGTGATACTCCTGTTGTATGTAGATGATATGTTTGTAACATGTATGGATGGGTTGATTTATGATACAAAGAGGAAGCTTGATGCCAAGTTCAAAATTAAGGACTTGAGTATGATGTACTATTTTCTAGGAATGGAGGTGTGGTAGAATGCGGATGGAATCTCCCTCAGATAAGGGAAGTATGCAGTAGAGATCCTGAAAAGGTTTAGGATGATGGAGTACAAGGCCATGACCACACCTATAGCATCAAATCTGAATCTTCTAAGTGATGCTTCATTAGAGATGGTCGATGCTTCATCAGAGATGGTTGAGACAAATACAAGACCAGATATTTGCTTTGCTATGAACACCTTGAGCCAGTTCCTGATAGATCTGAGACATGTTCACTTGATTGCTGCAAAGCATATTCTAAGGTACCTGTGGGGTACAGTTGATTATGGGCTCAAGCATAAGGTTGATCAGAAGATTAACCTGGAAGGTTATGTTGATTCAGATTGGATAGGCATTGTCATTGATAGAAAGAGCACCTCAGGGTGTTGCTTGAATATGGGATTAGGTGTGATCTCTTGGTTTAGGAGGAAACAGTCTTATGTGGCACTGAGTACAACTGAAGCAAAGTATGTCATAGCTTATTCAACTTGTTGTGAGGCAGTATGGCTGAGGAAGGTACTGTCTAATTTATTTGATATCTAGTTAGATGCTACTCATATATATTGTGACAACCAGAGTTGTGTGAAGTTGTCAGAGATCTTGGTGTTTAATGACAAGTTGAAGCATACTAAGATCAAATATCACTATATCAGGGATATGGTGTAGAGAGGAGCAGTGAAGCTCTAGTATGTTGCGATGGACGAACAGATAGCTGATGTGTTGAATAAGCCATTGGCTAGAGTGAAGTTGATCCATATTTATGCAGGAACACAACAGAATACACAAATAACCACAGAAATAAATATGCAGCGGAAATAGAACTTCATTTCATTAATCAATAACTGAAACTTGTTTACATACATAATGGAAATAAACTAGCTAGAGTGTTGGTAGCTTATATCTGAGAAGAGATGTGGCGGCTACATGCCTATGAACTCTCTGTTACAATTAGAATCGAAGGCATATATATTATTGAGAAACAATGAAAACCATACACATCCAAAAACCTAACCCTAGGAGGTGAAACACCAGAATGTGGGCCCCGTTNTCTCTGTTGCAATTAGAATCGAAGGCATATATATTATTGAGAAACAATGAAAACCATACACATCCAAAAACCTAACCCTAGGAGGTGAAACACCAGAATGTGGGCCCCGTTGGGTAACTTGGTACATCAATATCCCGGGGTCGTAACTTTAGCATACTACCTTCGTTTGACACACATGATACATTGTTAGAAAGATCTGTTTAAGGACTAAATCCATAAACAACAAATATCAAGTCTAGAATGGACTCACAATTTCCCGACCATTTGATGCCAAAAAATTATCGTTTAGGGCCTCAAAACGGCTCCAGAAGTTTAGGACTCGAGAACTGCCAAAAATAGTAAATTGTGCTACAATTAAGGAAACTAGAAAACTGAAAGAAACAATTGTGGGGGTCCAAGTGGAATAGGTGGGTGGTCACCAATATCCTCCTGGCTTAGATGTTTGAGTACTTTACAGAGAATCTTGGTGTTCTCCAGATCAAGGTTCCCTCCAAGGGGATGGGACGAGTTTGTGAGCCATTCTGACATGGTGAGAGGATTGGTTCCTTCCATGGTCATATGTAAGGGCTGATCCATTCTGTCATGGTGAGAGGATTGGTTCCTTCCATGTTCAGATGTGAGTGCTAAGCCATTATGAGGTGACTGTGAGATGTGTTCTCACATGATCATATATAAGCATTGATTGCCATTCTCTGAATGGAGGCACCTGGTCAGTTACCAGGAATACTCAACCTAGAGGTGAGGGCCATTCTGATGCGACTCTGGGATGTGTTCCCACATGATCATATTTAAATGCATAGCCATTCTAATGTGACTATGGGATGTGTTCCCACATGATTAGATGTAAGTGTAGGGCCATTATGAGGAGATTGTGGGATGTGTTCCTACATGATCAGATATAAGTGTTGAGCCCTTCTAGCATGGATGCAGGATTTGTTCCCCACATGGATGGATATAAGTGTTAATACCTTATAGCATGGATGCATGATTTGTTCCCCACATGGCTGGATATAAGTGCTAAGCCCTTCTGACATGGTTCTTGATTGTGTTCCTCCCATGGTTAGATATAAGTGTTGATCCCTTCTGACATGGTTCTTGGATGTGTTCCTACCATGGTCAGATATAAGTGCTGAGCCCTTCTGATATGGTTCTTGGATGCGTTCCTCCCATGGTTAGATATGAGTGTTGAGCCTTTCCGGTATGGTTCTTGGATGTGTTCCTTCCATGGTCGGATGTGAGTGCTGAGCCTTTTTGGTATGGTTCTTGGATGTGTTCCTCCAATGATCAGATGTGAGTGCTAGGCCTTTCTGACATGGTGTTGGATGTGTTCCTCTCATGGTCCAATGTAAGTGCTGGGTGGGCCATTCTAAATTACGGTCATATATAAACACTGAAGAAGACCTACATGGAGGCTAGGCCTACAACCGGAATGAAAAAGGGTTGGCTCTGTAGAACTTCGTATGATGAGAAGAATCAAGAGATAACATTGGTGATTATGACCTAGTGATGATCCAGATCCAGTGATGATGATATAGCAGTGATGATGATCTAGCAGTGATGATCTAGATCGAGTGATGATCCAGATCTAGTGATGATCATCCAAATCGAGTGATGATCTAGATCCAGTGGTGATGATCCAAATCGAGTGATAATCCAGATCTAGATGAACATGACTTGAAGATGAAGATGATGAGAACCCGGTGATGTTATAGTTAATACAAAGAAGAAGACATGTGCTGATAAATTGTGTTAAGAGAATACCTTCTTAGTCAAGAGGGAGTGTTGATGTATTTGTAACTTCAGAATGTATTCACTTGTATATTTTATGTATTATACCTCGATGGTCATTCCAGGAAGTATATGTAATGTAATTGAGTCATGTCATGCCTAGATGTTCCTATCGGGAGATTCAATAATGTAAACAAGTCATGTAAAGTCATTATGAGTAACCCTCCTATTGATCAAGAGTTAAATTCCCCGCAGTTGTGGGGCCCTAGGGTTATTAGACTCTCCTAGAGAAGTCGGTTCTAGTGAGTTATTGTCAAGCGGGGAATTAGTATAAATAGAGAGCGAGTCTCTCTATTTATCACACATTCACTCACACTCAGTTGTAGTGCATAACTAAGAGAGAAGAATTTGTTGGGACAAGAGAGAGAAATACTACTACTATTGGGATATCATCTTACTATTTTGGGGTTTTTCTTTTGGCATTGATTCTATCTGTAAGGAAGTTGCGGGGTTTTCTCTTTTATGGTTTCCCCGAGGAAAATCTTTGTGTCTATTGTCTATTTTGTTTCATTGTTGTGCTTTTTATTCTCTCAGTTAAAGATCCAAAGATAGTGCTAGCTTGAATGATAAAAATCAAACATATGCAAACTCGACTAAGTGCATATATTCTTCCCATTTCTTTGGATGATCTCTAACATACATCTATAACATATCTTCTAAAAATTGATTTAATCTTTCTGTTTGTCCATCCATTTGCCAAAGATAAGAAGTACTGAAATTTAATTTAGTATCTAATCCTTTAAAGAATGACTTCCAAAAATTACCAGTACACTTAGGATCCCTATGAGAAATTATTACCGTAGGAATTCCATGCAAACGAAATATTTCCTTCATAAGAACATCAGCAATATTAGGATCCTTATAAGTAGTTTTAACAGGTATAAATGATTTTCCTTGATAATGTTTTCTACCACTACCATTATAGAATCATTTTGATTTTGATTTTTAGGTAGGCTTGTTATAAAATCAAGGATGATAATTTCCCATTTCCAATATGGGATTGGTAATGGTTGCAAAAGACCTGCTGGGTGTCGATGCTCAGCCTTAACCTACTGGCATTCTATACACCTAGCTATATATTTAGCCACTTCATTCTTCATATTCAGTTAGAAATAATCTTTTCTTAGCATTGTTATCATCTTTTGATAACCTAGATGTCTTGAGTAAGGACTCTTATGTACTTCATTTAAAATCAGCAATTTAACTTCTGGTATATTGGGTACATATAATTTCTTTTTATATAACATGTGACCTTTTCCATTCAAATTGAAATATATTTTTATTTTTTCATATTCATTTTCTGTGACCCTTTTTCTTAAATTTGTATATTCTTTATCCAATTTTACTCCATTTTCCAACTTATCGTCCAATTCTGTTTTGTAGATGCTAACGACGGCTTTAAAATTTAGTCTTGCATTTATTCTTAAGGAATCAACCACCTTATTTTCCTTTACTTTTATATGTTTGATCTCAAAACCATATTCGCTAAGGAAAGCTAAGCATCTTACTTTCCTTGCATTCATATTTTGTTGATCAAACAAGTATTTCAAACTTATGTTATCAGACATTAATAAAAATATTATACTTATTAGATGATGGCACCACATTTTCAAAGAATGTATTATGGAAACCAATTCTAAATCGTAAGTAGCATAATTATTTTCATGTGTTTTTAACTTTCTTAACTCATACGCTATTACATGACCTTCTTGTGTTAATACTCCACCCAAGCCCTCATTGCATTCATCAGTGCACACAACAAATTCTTGTTTAGATCTTTGTTTTTAATATAGGTGTAGTAGTCAAGTTATTAAATCTTTCTTCACACTTTAGATCCCATAAAAATCTTTTTCCCTTTTTCTNATTCATCGGTGCACACAACAAATTCTTGTTTAGATCTTTGTTTTTAATATAGGTGTAGTAGTCAAGTTATTAAATCTTTCTTCACACTTTAGATCCCATAAAAATCTTTTTCCCTTTTTCTGAAGAATATTATGGGATTTGCGATCTTCGAGAATCCTTCTATGAATTTCTAGTAATAACATGTAATCCCCATGAATGATCGTACATCCGATATGTCTTTAGGAACATGCCATTCCATTATTGCTCTTATATTATCAGGATCCACTGATATTCCTTCTTTAGATAACACATGATCTAGATATTGTATTTTATCTTTAAAGAAGTCACATTTACTAAATTTAGCATACAGTTTGTGTTCTCTTACAACTTGTAATATTATATGTAACTGTTCATCATGTTCTTCTTCTTTTTTTCAATAAATTAATAGGTCATCTATGAAGACAACTACAAATTTATCCAAATATTTACTTGATACATTGTTCATTAAACACATAAAAGATGTTGGAGCATTTGTTATCCGAAATGGAACAATTACAAACTCATAATGTCTGTATCGGGTTTGGAATGCAGTTTTAAAAATATCTTCATATTTAATTCTGACTTGATGATAACTAGATCTCAAGTCTATTTTTGAGGATATCGTTACTCCATGTATCTGATCGAATAGATCATTCATGCAGGGAAATGGATATCTGTTTTTAATTGTCATATTGTTTAACTGATGGTAATCTATACATAAACGTAAGGTAGAATCTTTCTTTTTAACAAATAAGACAGGTGCTCTCCAAGGGTATTGATGTAATTATAACTTCAGAATGTATTCACTTGTATTTATTATGTATTGTAACCCTATGTTTATCCCGGGATGTATTTTTAATGTACTTGAGTAATTTCATGCCCCGAGGTTTGTATCGGTAGTTTATATAATATAAACAAGTCATGTTAAGTCAAGGTGGGTAACCATCCTATTGTCTAAGGGTTAAAGTCCCCGCAGTTCTAGGGAACTACAGTTATTAGACTCACATAGTGAAGTCAGCCCTAGTTGGGTTTAGTAAAGTCGAGAATTAGTATAAATAGACAGTGAGGCTCTCTATTTATCACGCACTCAGTTGTAATGCATAGCTATGGAAGAGGAAGACACTGGGGCAAGGAAGAAAGAGGTTACTGCTGGGGAGATCATCTTACTATTTTTGGGTTTCACTTTTGGTGTTGATTATATCTCTGAGGAAGTTGCGGGGTTTTCTCCATTTATGGTTTCCCCAAGGAAAAACAATACGTTCATTGTCTCTTATGTTTTATTAGTGTGCTTGTTGTTCTCTCAGTTAAAGATCCTAATGTTATGCTAGCTTAATGTTAAAAATCTAACATGGTATCAGAGATAAACTGAGAAGAAGACACCGTGCAGCTGCGGGAACTAGGGATTCCTGCTTTGTGGATATTTATCCATAGATTTTCAACAAAATAAGGGTGGAATAACTCTCCTCCCTAGGGCGCATCTTTCTATTGAAACAAAATCCAATTATGAGGTTTTCAGTTTTGGACCCGACACTGTTGCCGGAAATTAGGGCTTTTCATAGAAGTGGAATTTTTCAGTGATCCCAGGCCTGGATTTATCTCCTCCCCAAAATCAAATTTAGGGATCAAATTAAAATCATTTGGTTGGAAAGAACACCGGAAAAGAAAAAACCCTAATCTTCTCCTAAACTAGCACTGCAAAATTTCAGCTCCAAATCTAGATCTGACATCTTGACCTGGTAAGATCTAAATATTTTGTATTTTCATTTGAGGTTCTCAGTTAATATGTCTCATCATACCAAGCTTGATGAAAATATTTAGGGAGCTGATAACTTCCGAGCCTAGAAGTATAGGATCTCCCTGGTCCTAGAAGAAAATGAGTTGGACTCCTATATCAGTGAGGAGGTTCCAGTTCCAGAGGGAGATGAGGCCAAGGCCTTACATAAGAAGAAGTTGGTTATGGAAAAGAGGATCATTGCTGATTCTATCAAGGATCACCTCATACCACAGGTGTTCTCCCTCAAGACACCTAAAGCTGTGTTTGATGCCCTAACCAAACTGTTTGAAGGGAAGAACATCAATCGGAAGATGACTCTAAGGAACTAGTTGAAGAATGTAAAGATCCAGAATGAGGAGACCATCCAGTCATACTTCAAAAGGGTCTCCCATATCAAAGAATAGCTATAAGTGGTAGATGAAGAAGTGGAGAATGCAGAAATTGTGATGACAACCTTGAATGGCCTCCCTAGGTCATGGGATTCTTTCATCCAAGGAATATGTCCTAGGAATAAGTTAGTTAAGTTCCATAGACTATGGGAAGAATGTTCACAAGAAGAAGCTCAGATAGCAGCTCAAGAAGAAAAGATGGGAAGTGAAGATCAATCTCTCATAGTACACTCCAGGAAAGGAAGAAGGGAAAACCATCTTCACCAAGGTAAGCATTCTCATCAGAAAAACAATCCTGTAGGAAGGGATCCATCCAAACTTAGATGTTATACATGCAATGAAATATGACACTTTGCTAGAAATTGTCCCATGAATAAGAATGGATCCAATAGGAAGAAGAACTCCAAAATAAGACATCATGCTCACACTGCTGAGGATGATGATCCTCCCAGGAAGAGAGTAAAACAAGAAAGTGATGACTCTTCAAGTGAAGATGAATATGTTCTGATCTCCGCTCTCACGGGAACTGTCACCAATGGAAGCAAATATTGGCTTATTGATAGTGGGGATTCCAAACACATGACAGGTTTCAAGGAATCCTTTGAGAAACTATCTGAACATAATTCACCCCATAAGGTGAAACTTGGGGATGACTACCAATATCCCATAAAAGGTAGTGTTGAATCCTCCTACAAGCTAGACTCTGAAAGTCTATAGAGATGAAGGATGTCTTGTTTGTACCGGGACTAAAGAAGAATCTTCTATCCATATCGGTATTGGATGCAAAAGGCATGAGGGTTGCATTTGTACATGGCCAAGTCCTCATGTGGTTAAGAGGAAAGACTATTGAAGATGCAATAGTGATCGGAGAACAAGAAGGAGGTTTATACAAATTGAAGGGTCATCCAGAACAAGCATTGATCCATGACACAGTAGAGATAAATCAACTTTGCACAGAAGGATTGCACNCGAAGAACAAGAAGGAGGTTTATACAAATTGAAGGGTCATCCAGAACAAGCATTGATCCATGACACAGTAGAGATAAATCAACTTTGCACAGAAGGATTGCACATGTGCATTATAGAGCACTACCACTTGCAAACAAATTTGTTGAAGGTATTCCATAAATTCAAGCAAAACATGAAGGGGTCTACAAATGATGTGCGAAAGGAAAGAATACAAAAAAGGCATTTTCAAGTAGCGAGAGCAAGGCAAAAGGAATCTTGGAAATCATCCACTCTGATGTATGTGGACCAATGTCAGCAAGTTCACTAAGCGGGTATGTATACTATGTTTCTTTCATTGATGAATTTTCTAGGAAGACATACTTCATGAAGAACAAAGATGAATTTTTCAGCAAGTTCAAGGAATTAAAAGCCTTGATCGAGAACCACACAGAAAAGAAGATCAAGATCTTTCAATCGGATAATGCCGGAGAATTCACATCAAATGAATTAAAAGGATTATGCAAAGAATCAGGTATTAAAAGGGAGTTATCCACTCCATATAATCCACAAAGAATAGGGTTGTAGAAAGGAAGAATAGAACTATCATGGAAGCTACAAGAGAAATGCTTCATGATCAGGATCTTTCCATGCATCTATGGGAAGAAGATGCCAGAACAATGGTGTATGTACAGAACTGTAATCCGCATAGAGTACTCGAGAAAAAGACCCCTGAAAAATTATTTTCGAGTAAGAAACCAAAAGTCAGTCATCTCAGAATATTTGGTTGTCCATTGTACATACACATTCCAAAAGAGAAGAGAACAAAACTAGATCCTTCAGGAAAGAAGGGTATATTTGTGAGATACTATGAAAGCTCAAAGGCTTACAGAATATACTTCTTAGGATTCAAGAATATTGACATCAGCAGGGATGTGAAATTTGAAGAAGACATGGCTTAGAACAAATCCAGAAAGAGACCCGCTAAAGATCTTGAAGAAGCAGAAGCACCCACAGTTCATGATGCAACCATGAACGAATAAATTCAAGAAGAAGATCGAGAATTTGAAGAACCATAAAGACCTATAGATCCACCTCAAGAGAAGAATCCTCACAAGAGGAAACCTGCTTGGGTACGACAAATTATCCAAGGTGCGGAAAGATATGGGGCTCCATAAGAGAATCACAGAGAAAGAAAGAGAACCAGATCCTGCTCCGGATATGTATCTTTACTATGTGACTTTATTAATAAAGAACCTTCCAATTATGAAGAAGCGACAGAATGGAAAGAGTGGAAGGATGCTATGATCGAAGAGTATCAATCAATAATGAAGAATGATGTTTGGGATGTTGTCCCAAGACCAGAAGGGAAGTCGGTTGTAACTTCCAAATGGATTTACAAGATGAAGCATGCTACAAATGGTAGCATAGAGAAACATAAGGAAAGATTCGTGGCTCAAGGTTTCTCTCAGAAAGAAGGAATAGACTATGAAGAAACCTTTCCACCTATAGCTAGATACACTTCCATCAGATCAGTACTTGATCTGGATGCAGTAATGAAATGGAAGATACACCAAATGGATGTCAAGACTACTTTCTTGAATGGTGTAGTGGAAGAGGAAGTGTATGTAGAACAACCACTTGGTTTTGAGACACATGATAGGGAGTCTCATGTGTACAGATTGAAGAAATCCCTGTATGGTTTGAACAGGCACCCAAGACATGGTATGGTAGAATTGATAGCTTTCTATCTATTTTGGGATTTACCAAGAGTAAATTAGATTCCAACCTTTACTACAAGGTTGAAGATGGCAACCCAGTGATGCTCCTACTGTATGTAGATGATATGTTTGTAACATGTATGGATGGGTTGATTACTGATACAACGAGAAATATTGTTTCCGAGATTTAAATGAAGGACTTGGGTATGATGCATTATTTTCTTGGCATGGAGTTGTGGTAGAATGTGGATGGAATCTCCCTCGAACAAGGGAAGTATGCAGTAGAGATCCTGAAAAGGTTTGGGATGATGGACTACAAGGCCATGACCACACCTATGGCATCAAACCTAAAGCTATTGAGTGATGCTTCATTAGATATGGTTGATGCTACGATATATCATTAGATGATTGGGTTCTTGATGTATCTGACGAACACGAGACTAGACATTTGCTTTCCTATGAACACCTTGAGCCAATTCTTGACATATCTGAGACATGTTCACTTGATTGCTACAAAGCATATTCTAAGGTACCTGAGGGGTGCAATTGATTATGGGCTCAAGTATGAGGTGAATCAGAAGATTAACTTGGAGGGTTATGTTGATTCAGATTGGGCAAGCAGTGCCATCGATAGGGAGAGCACATCAGGGTGTTGCTTCAGTATGGGATCAGGTGTGATCTCTTGGTTTAGCAGGAAGCAATCCTATGTGGCACTGAGTATAGTTGAAGCAGAGTATGTTGCAACTTGTTCAGCTAGTTGTGAGGAAGTATGGATGCGGAAGCTACTGTCTCATTTATTTGATCTCCAGATGGATGCTACTTTTATACATTGTGACAACCAGAGTTTTGTGAAGTTGTCATAGAATCTAGTGTTCCATGACAAGTCGAAGCATATCAATATCAAGTATCACTATATCAGGGATATGGTGCAGAGGGGAGCAATGAAGCTCCAGTATGTTGCGACGGAGGAATAGATAGCTGATGTATTGACAAATCCATTGGCTAGGGTTAAGTTCGAGTAGTTTAGGGAGAAGCTTGGTGTTTTCCAGATCGAGGTTTCCTCTAAAGGGAAATGATGNATATAGCTGATGTATTGACAAATCCATTGGCTAGGGTTAAGTTCGAGTAGTTTAGGGAGAAGCTTGGTGTTTTCCAGATCGAGGTTTCCTCTAAAGGGAAATGATGAGATCCAGAGCCATTCTGACATGGTGAGAGGATGGTTCCTTCCATGGTCAGATGTAAGGGCTGAGCCATTCTGTCATGGTAAGAGGATTGGTTTCTTCCATGTTAGATGTGAGTGTTGAGCCATTCTGATGCTGCTATAGGATTGGTTCCTACATGATCAAAAGTAAGCACTGAATGCCATTCTTGGAATGGAGGCACCTAGTTAGTTACTAGGTAGCTCATTCTGGGACTATGGGCCATTCTGATATGACTGTAGGATTGGTTCCTACATGATCAGATGTGAGTGCAATCCCTTCTGACATTGGATGTCAGATGTAAGTGCAGATCCCTTTCGGCATGAAGGATTGGTTCCTTGCATGGTCAAATATAAGTGCTGAGCCCTTCTAACATTGGTTGTCAGATGTAAGTGGAGAGCCTTTCAACATGGAGGATTGGTTCCTCGCATGGCTAAGTGTAAGTGCTGATCCTTTCTAACATTGGTTGACAGATGTGAGTGTTGGGCCTTTCTAACAAGGTTGTGGGAGGTGTTCCCACATGGTCAGATGTGAGTGTTGGGCGTGAATTTATGATATGATTATAGGATTGGTTCCTACATGATCAAATATAAGTGCTGGGTGGGCCATTCTAACTTAGGGTCAGATATAAGTGTTGGAAGAATACCTACATGGAGGCTAGGCCTACAACCAACATGAAAAATGGCTACCTCTATAGAACTTCCTGTGACAAGAAGAATCATGAGATAGCACCCATGAAGATCCAGTGATGATGATCCAGTAGAGATGATCCATATTGAGGGATGATCCAGATCCAGAGATGATTCAGATCGAGGGATTATCCAGATTCAGTGATGATGATCCAGATCCAGGTGAATATGACTTGAATATGAAGGTGACTTCAATATATAGATGACTTGAATATGAATATGACGAGGACTCAATGATGATCCAGATGATACATAGAAGAAGACTTGTGCTGATAAATTGTGTCGAGAGAATACCTTCCTAGTTAAGAGGGAGTGTTGATGTAATTGTAACTTCGAAATGTATTCACTTGTATTTCTTATGTATTGTAACCCTATGTTTCTTCCATGATTTCTTTGTAATGTACTTGAGTCATGTCATGCCCCAAGGTTCCTATCAGGAGTTTCTATAATGTAAACAAGTCATGTCAAGTCAAGGTGGGTAAGCCTCCTATTGTCTAAGGGTTAAAGTCCCCACAGTTTCAAGGCACTAGGATTATTAGACTCACCTGGTGAAGTCGGACCTAGTTGGGTTTAGTCAAGTCAGGAATTAGTATAAATAGAGAGCTAGCATCTCTATTTATCACACACTCACTCACACTTAGTTGTAGCGCATATCTAAGGAAGAGAAAGACATTGGGGCAAGGAAGAAAGAGGTTACTGCTATCGGGAGATCATCTTACTATTTTTGGGTTTCATTTTTGGTGATGATTCTATTCCTGAGGAAGTTGTGGGGTTTTCTCCATTTATGGTTTCCCTAAGGAAAAACACTATGTTCATTGTCTCTTGTGTTTTATTGTTGTTCTTGTTTTTCTCTCAGTNGATGATTATATTCCTGAGGAAGTTGTGGGGTTTTCTCCATTTATGGTTTCCCTAAGGAAAAACACTATGTTCATTGTCTCTTGTGTTTTATTGTTGTTCTTGTTTTTCTCTCAGTTAAAGATCCTAATGTTATGCTTGCTTAATGTTAAAAATATAACAAAGGGGATACATTTGGTCTTATGTAATTCTTATCTAATAACTCTTGTATTTGTAATTTTAATTTGTTAAGTTCTAGGATATTCATCCGGTAAGGATCCTTTGAATTGGCTATAGCTCCTGGTACTAATTCAATAGTAAAATACAATTCTCTTTTTGGAGGTAATGCTGGAATCTCTTCCGAGAAAGCATCTGAAAACTCTTTTAAGATTGGTAAGTCATCGATATTTAGCTTATCTTGTTTATTCATGTGTTCTCCGTTCATTACATGCACAACAAAAAATTTACAACCCTTATGTACATACTTTTTCATTTGCAAAGCTGAAATTTGTCTAGCATAAAATTTTCTAGGTATCCCTTTGACTGTAACTATTTATCCTTTATCATCTAATCATATAAATGTTTTCTCAAAACAATTTAAAACTACGCTGTGTTTTTCCATCTAGTCCATACCTATTAGAACATCATATCACCCTAACATTAATACATTTAATTTCACTTGAGTTTTGAATTGACTCATAAACATTTCACAATTTTCAACATAGCTAACTACCCTTTCTTTTGGTTCTTGTAGCTAATTGAACCAACCAAGATTTTTCAAACTTTTTCAAATGTAAATTACATCTTGCTGCTATACTAGGTGACACATAGCTTAAACTAGTACCCGGGCCTATCAAAATAGAAATAGGCTTGTTTTGTATCAGACCTTCTATTTCCACCATGGATTTTTGGTGATCAGAATGTGGATTCTCCAAGGCTGCATTAATTATGGGCATTTTTTTTCGACATCACCAACACTTGCTTCCTCCGGAATTGTATGCACATTGTTAAAATTCCTCTTTCTGTTTGGACAAACCTTCACATAATGAGGTCCCTGACATTCCCATCATTTTACAGTTTCTCTTTGTTCATTATTTTTACCATGATTATTAGATAGATTTTTGTTCTTTTCTACTGTAATATTCTCCTATGTATTTTTAAAATTTGTTCCTTGATAATTGTTCTTAGTAAAATTTCTGGATTTATTTCCAAAATTTTTGTTGGGATTAAAACCTTTCCTTATTTTCTCAAAATTACTTGTTCTTTTACTCTTCCAGTTAGGTATGCCTTCTTTCTTATTATTTCTTTGTTCATAACATAAATTAGCTTTCCTTGTTGCCTCTTCACAGGTTTTTGGATTATCATATTCAATTATGTCCTTGAATCTAAGAGGTAAACAACTCAAAAACCAATGTATCTTAGGATTTTGATCGATTACATAAGGTACATATTGTAATAAAGTTAAAAATTTACTACTTAGTACCTTCATAGACATTGAACCTAGCTTGAGATCATAAAACTCCTTAGCTATTTCTTCATAATATTGTTTAGATAAAAAATTTATTTTGAAGTATTTCTTGAAAGTCCTACGGGTTACATACTTTTCTTTAATGTTTTTAACTCTCTTTATATCCTGCCACCATATGTCAGCCTTTCCGATTAAGTTATAGATAGGCATCCGAGCTTTAATCCTATCTGATTAATTATAAATTTGAAACGATCTTTTTATACCTAACAGCCATGCCTTTGATTCTTCACCCTTTTCCACCTCACCATTAAACATAGAGGGTTTATCATTTTAAACTCTCCTGAAATTTCTTCATAAGGTTTATATTTTCTCTTTTAAGGACTACTGTCACTATCACTACTTTCACTAGAATATTTATACTTTTCTTTGTGCAACATTACATTAATCCCTAAAGAGCATTTACTTTCATTATCAGGAAATTTCAACTTCTTAAATTTATGTTTGTAAGATACCTTTCTAGACTCACTTTCATGTTCTTTTCTTTTATCCTTGCCTCTGTTCTGTATTTTATCTAGTAATATTTGATCCAATTATTCATGTGCTCTTAGGATTATTTCATTATCTTCCTTTACATTCTGTAATTCAGCTTTTAAGTCTTTTATAGTTTGAATCAATTCAGATCATTGATTATTTAATTCCACATATATATTATCTGGATTATTATGATGTGATCCATCTTCAACAGATGCTTCTACTCCTTCCATTTCCTGCAAAATAAAAGTTTATATTTCTCTACAAAAACAATTTTTAAACATAGTCAGTATTTTCATTTTCCTTATTTGTATGCCAATTGGGAAAATCTCTGGGCCTAGTGTTTGGAAACCTTGCTATGATACCACATGTAACAACACCAAAATCTCATAATAATAATAAAAAATTAACACATAAGATAATTTAGAAGTCCAAACTGGTTTCACATCTTATAAACTTTACATCTTAATATTTCGATTAAGATTGTTGCAATAATGATTCATATTATTCTGTTATGGAATTTACAATTTTCCAAGTATTATGTTAGCTTACTTTCTTTTCATTTTTCACATGTTGTGATTACCTTGACGTAAGTTATGCTTTGTTTGCTTTTTTTTGTTTTGCATAAATATGGTTGTTGCCATGCTTAACATCTCTAAAACTTTGCTTACCAGTTCTAGATTGCAGACTGGGTTATTAGGTAACATAGGTTTTACTTAGCATATTGGCTAAAGGATATCCTACTTACATTTTTACAGGTGTTTCAGTGGATATCTTTCCTCGTGCATTGACATCTAAGAGCCCTAGGTATGGAGACCAAGGTGACCCTAACCATGCTAATGGTTTGACAAGACAATAAAACGTCGACTCTATGCAACGTCCCTTTACCATATACTACTGCTAGATTTTAGAATTTATAAATCATATTGCATCACAAGAAGACTAATTAATATTCAATGATGTTAGAACTATGGTGACACGGGTAAAAAAATCGCACTAAGTGGAGGTAGGTGAGGTTTTTAAAGGATACCATGTGAAGAGTATGATGGTTTTTTCTAGCTAGATGAGGGTTTTACCCTATGCAAGCTCTAGGGTTTTGGAATTTTTCAGTTTTTGTTGTGATGTGGGCTGCGGGAGAGTCGAAGGCTCTCGACCCCTCCATCATTTGAATTTTACACTAAACATCTATGTATTCTCCAATACCCTTCTATGTTTACTTGACTCTGTGTTCATCATGCCAGCATTCTTGGCTCCTTTCATATGTTTCTTGCAGAGATAAAAATCGTTATAGGTTTTCCCTTATGGTCTCTATGCATAGTCATTATAATTTTTTTACTGTAATGATTTATTTTATCAGACATTTAACTCACTTTTCTAACCTTAACTTTTTTTTTGTCTAGAAGGAAACTCGTTGGTTACTTATCACCAAATGTGGGTGCATAGAGCTTCGTGTTTGGTAACAACCAAGGATCTGGTAAGACCTATCATCCTGAACCCTCTATTATTTTGGTGATATGTGCAACATTTCCTCCCTTTTTGGACTGGCCTCATTGGAATCTTCTAGGGTTCCAAAAAATCCTAACCATTAAAATGGTAAATGTTCTCGTGTTTTTTCCTCAATGGTGTTTTCTGGCAGAGATACGATGATTTGAAATCCTCAATGCTTAGCACTGTACTAAATTTAAACAGACCATGAGTCTATGTGGAAGTTATAAGAATCTCTGACTATAAATATTTATGTGAATAAATGTTTGGTATTACAGCTATTTTGAAGTCACTCTATAACTTTTTTTCCACATACCATGAAATGTTGTTTTTTTCACTTTGAACTTGGTTTTTACGCTTTTGAGAAATAAATCTAGGTTGTTTATAAGTTTAAGAGGACCTATTCCATGCGTTTGCTAAAATAATTTTTATCCTTAGATTGTTATTTTGAATCAATGGTTTGACAGTTGTGTAACATAATTAGGCCTTCACTGTGAAACTAATATATTTGCACTATTCGATTTTATATTTAGTTTAGAAATAAAATGCGTGAAAAATATTATGTGCTAACTCGGTTAATAGGCGTGTAAATGTATTTATTGTTGATGTGTTAAGCATTTTACTATGCTTCCTTGTTGATACTAAGATTTAAGAGCTTCAGTGTGTTCTTTTAACGTTTTGTACAAAAATAAATGAAACGGAAAGATCCTTATAGGCTTCAATCCTGTGACCGGTAAAATACTATATGAAATATAATTTTTTATTTCCTATGTTTCTTGCCGACATCGTGGGTTCAATTTGATTAGGTTCAAAGTATTTAATTTTCTGTTAATCTACGATATTTAGCTGTAGGCTTAAATTATCTTGGAATTTATAAGCCTTCCCGCTGTAAGTTTGAATAATCATTTTATAAATATTCTTACCCTATAGGTTTTGACCTTTGGGTTTGGACTACCTGCACTAAAATGAGATATTGTTTAAAATTCACAGATATAGAGATTGTTCTTAAGGTTCATTAAAAATAACGTTTTATCCTAAATAATTTTGTAGAAGAAAAAGAGCCTCTCGGATGAGTCAGTTTAGTAAGGAAATACAAAATCCTTTCAGCTGTAAAAAGTTGTAATGAGTAAATTGTTAATGGGTTTGAACCCTCGTTATAAGCCTTCGTATTTTAGTTTGTTTGAAGACATTTTTTAAGCAAACCCTAAATGAAATTTTAGTTCTTTGTTTACTTAGTCAAATAACATTATCTATAAAAATCTATAAATGTATATAAAAAGAAATCTAAAGGAATAGTCAGTATTCATTATATATGCAATAAGAAAACTATTTATGAAATTATATATATATATATATATATATATATATATATATACAATTTTATTCTAAAATTAGAACTACAATAATCTACAAGTTTACTATGAAAACTTTCTAAAACCTGTAGCATTCGTTATTTGATAACACATAGAAATAATATCCATTTTTCCAATTCTGTTTTAGAAAATAATTAATAGTCCTAGGGAGACTTTCAACATTCATAAAATCCTTCATATATAGATATAAAAAATATTTAAAGATAGTAATTAGAGCATGTTAGAACCTATTAACTGTCGAAGCAGACAAACACCCAAAGAAGACCATTCCTACCAACCATATCTTGAAAGAAGCAAAGATCACTTGCTTTACGACCCCCGAGCCTGTTCACTAAACCAATAGGATGAATATGTTGTGTAGAAGTCTACACAGTACTCTGTAACTTAGCAATCACACTTGCATACTTAACTCCAATATATTCTCAATATATATACCACCCTGCACTTTACAAGAAACAATTCCACTCTATGTCAACAACAACCAACCATGCTTTCATGAAAAGGGGCAATTAATGTGAAGTTGTCAGTCATCATTGTAAAATATTATCTTTTCTCTATACTAGTTTCCATACAATCTACCATACTACACCTCTTTGACAATTACTAACACTTTCAATACTTTGAACGTCGAATTCTCCATGTATTAAACTTGAGTATCCTTTTCAAGAACAAAGAAATCATGCCTATGTACTCAATAATATGTCATTCACTACTTCAATCCCTCACTCATTTAATATACTACTATGTTATTCAACCTCTAACAAACATGGTCTTGGGTGAATTCATTCAACATGTGATTTTGTTGGTTCAAATATTTTCTACACAATTGGTTAGTTTCCCACACTAGATTTGAGCCATTGATCAGACATTCCTTTGATAAACAATTATCAATAATTGTGGGTGGAAGATAGGTATGATTTTAATATGGGAAAATCTACACACACTTCAAAAACTATTCAAAGACATGTTTTAGCTTGTATTGGATTGTTGGTGAAAATTAACATTTCTCAAAACCACCTACCATCCACCCACAATATGTGTTTAAGGTATGACACTAGTTTCAACTTTCTAATGATTTAATGTGTTCCCTTCAATGATGAGGGTTAATTTTAAGTTGTTATGGTTTCATGACTTTATAATAACATTATAAAAATAATAAACAAGAAAAATTTTAATTTACATCACCTAGAACTTAAATGAGAAGCTCTTGTACTACCGTAGTTGTCTCATGATATACTACCATGCTATCTTCCATAGCTACAACACAATGGGGTGTCTATGGGATTACCAATTCCACCATAATGATTACAATACCTAAAGAAACAATAATAATTGGAATGAATCTTATTTTAATTCCTCATTGTTGGAGGTGGACCATCTCCTCTCTACCCTTATGAACACTAATGGCTACTCAATTTTGAGTCTCACAACAACTTCTCCAACCCCCAAAAAGTTACGTTCTCTTTGGTTAATCTCATATTAAGTTCATTTTTGGTAGCCACTAGTCATTCCATCATGAAACAACCTGGCTCCCAATGGAATCACTATATTAATAGATATTAGAAAATTACACAAAACAATACTTGTAGTTTGTGTGGGATTTAAATCCTTTAGTTTTAGCATCTCTACATCATTGATATTTATATGAATAAATAAGATAAAGAATTTGGATATAAGGATTAAATGTTAGACGATCCAACCATATATTTTCTTCTTATGAAGCTTGCTAGGTCCAACCTAGATCATCCTTTGCGCTTAACTAAAACTCATGAAATCATGGAACGATAAAACATCATAATTTAATGAAACCATATCTCGTGCTTGATCTCTACTCTATTTATGTTGGATTCCTAGTATTGATCACTATCAATTTGAAATCCCTCAAGGATATAGAAAATAAATATATTCAAACCATCTTATTGGAAAAAAAAATGCATAGACATTCTTCAACAAAAAGAACAAGGTGTAATGGAATCCTAATACAATCCTAGCTCAAAATTTAAACTAAAAGAAAATATAGGAAAATATTATGTAAGTCACCATTAATAGTAATCTGTTTTGGATGGAGTGCACATAGAAATTTAGTAAATCCATATTCTCTATTAAAGGAAGAATCTCTACATACCTTAGAGAAAGGGTATGGTTTAGTTACAATACTCATTATAACTCGGTGTAGAAGTTGTTGTGAACAAAAGCTAATGCATGTTGTCCTTCCTACCAGTACAAAAACATTGCCATCAAATGCATTTCACCATGAAGGAATTCTAATCCATGTTAGTTTTCCTTCTAATTCAAGCATAAAGGAATTTATTACAACAACATTGCATAGAGAAGGAAAGCTAACACATGTTAGATTTCCTTCTAGCACAAGCAAAAGGGATTTCCAACAACAACATTGCATGGTGAATGAGAGCTCATGCGTGTTATATTTCTGACCAGTAAAACCACATTGCCATCAAATACATTGGACTATGAAGGAAATCTAATNGGGATTTCTAACAACAACATTGCATGGTGAATGAGAGCTCATGCGTGTTATATTTCTGACCAGTAAAACCACATTGCCATCAAATACATTGGACTATGAAGGAAATCTAATTCATGTTATATTTTCTTCTTGCACAAGCACAAGGGAATTTCTTACAATAACATTGCACAATGAATGGTTATCTTTCCATCAAGCACAAGCAAAAGGGAATTTATGATGATAGCATTGCACAATGAATGAAAGCTAACGTGTGTTAGCATTCCTACTAGCACAACCAAATTTCCATCAAATACATTGAACCATGAATGAATCTAACTCATGTTAGATTTCCTTCTAGCACAAGAAAAAGGTAATTTCTAACAACAACATTGCACAATGAATGAAAGCTAACAAGTGCTAGATTTCCTATTGGAACAACTACATTTTCATTAAATACATTGGAAAATGAAGAAAATATAACACTTAATATCTTTCTTTCTAGCACAAGCACGAGACCATTTATAACAACAACATTGCATAGTGAACGAAAGCCGACATGTGATAGCTTCCTATTGGATCAACTGCATTGCGATCAAATACATTGCACCATGAAGGAAATCCAATGCATGTTAGCCTTCCTTCTAGAACAAGCTGAAGGGAATTTTTGACAACATTGCATAATGAATGAAAGGTAATGCACATTAGTTTTGTTAAAGTATTATAACTTCAGAAGATATTATATATGTATTGATCCTATTCCTCCATTAGGAGAAGTGTTTGGTCATGTAAGACTCATTGAAAGAATCAATGTAAACCTCTGGATGTAAGTCAGACCAATAGTACTCAAGTGTCATTATAATAAATATTATTTTGGTGTCTTTCTAGACAAGTCAACCCTGTCATTTAGACAAGTCATCCCTATTAGGTCCTATGTCAAGCCAAGTGATAGATAAAAATATTAAGGTGCTCCCCTTCATTTGTACACACTCACTCAAGTAAGTTTGCAAGAGAGAGAAGAACAAGTGCGCCAGAAAGAAGAGAGAAGAAATTGTATGGGTTTGGAATTGCTCTAGTTGAGTTCTGTACTGAGGAATTTTTTCGGGGTTTTATCCATTGTGGTTTCCCCAAGGAAAATATTTGTCTTCTCTATGTTTTTGTGCGTGTTGTTCTTTTAGTGATCCTACTAGTGAAAATTGTTTTAAGATATCATCTAAGAAATTAAGGAAACTTAATATGGTATCAGATCCATCCTAAAAGGAGACACTATGCATCAATTGTTTGTTACCATGAACAAAACTCTTGACATATCAACCATAAAACAGGGCTAACTCAAATTGCCCAAGAAGGGCACATATTTTTTTGGAAATAGAATTGAATTCCAAGAAGTTTCAATTTTGGACCAAACATTGCTGCCAAGAAGAACTAGGGCTTCATTTTTCCTAAGAATCCATCATCAATATCAGAAAAATAAATATACAGTCTAGCTCGCCCTGGGAAGGAACATATTTTCCATCACTCAGCCCTACCAGTGATCCCAACTGAAAAATTAGGGTTTCTACATCAAACCCTGGGTCATCCCGAAGAAAGTCAACCAGAATTTGTATTTATCAAGTAAGTACTACTCCTAATTCTATTTGAAGTTCTCATTATGTTAAAACATGAAAAATAATTCCAAGCTATATGAGAAGCTTGAAGGTGCTGAAAAATTCAGATCATGGAAATATTGAATCATGCTCATCCTAGAAGAAAATGATCTAGAAGGATTTATAATGGAGGGACTTGCAAAACCAAAAGAAGTTGAATCTAATTCCAAATACAAGAAGGATATGATCAAGGCTAAGAGGATCATAGCTAACTCCATCAAAGATAACTTGATTCCTCGAGTATCCTCAAGGAGCACACCAAAAGAAATGTTTGATGCCCTATCTGGCCTATTTGAAGGAAGAAATATCAATAGGAAGATGACCTTGAGGAATCACCTCAAAAGTGTAAACACTCAAAAGTCATAAACCATGCAATTATATTTTACAAGAGTAGCTCAAATCAAGGAGCATTTGGAAGCCATTGGTGATATGGTTGAAGAAGAATAAATTTTAATGACCACCTTGAATGATCTTCCAATATATTAGGAATCCTTAATTAGAGGAATATGTTCAATAAGAAGACTAACTAAGTTCTGACAGTTATGGGAAGAATGCTTGCTAGAAGAAGAAAGAATAGTAGCCAAAGAAGAGAAGCTAAATGAAAATGAGGATAAATCTTTGGCATTCCATACCAAAGGAAATAACAAGAGACAAATTTATGATAATCCTCCCAAAAGGATTCGAGGGTTTGAGAATACCAAGAATGAATTATCAATTTATGAATGCTTCACTTGTCATAAGATGGGACACATTGCTATAAACTGTCCCATCAAAGAAGAACAAGTCAAGAAGAATAAAATATTTCAGGCCCATGCTGTTGAAGACAATGATGAAGAATATGAGGAAATTAATAAGGAAAATCAAGATTCATGTAAAGAATATGTCTTTATCTATGCACTCACAGGTTCGGCCTCACCAGGAAATGACACTTGTTTAGTAGATAGTGGTTCCTCGAAGAACATTGCAGGTTACAAGGACTCACTCTCATGTATTGTACAAAAGGAGTCCCCACACAAAGTAATGCTTGGATATGATTACAAATATCCCATCAAAGGAATGGGAGAAGCCTCCTACAAGTTGGAGTCTGAAAATTCCATGAAGATGAAGGATGTCCTGTATGTCCCAGGACTAAAGAAGAACCTTCTTTTTATCTCATTCTTAGATAAGAAAGGTTTAAGAGTTTCTTTTGTGGATGGAAAAGTCCTCATGTGGACAAAATGAAAAACTATAGATGATGTAGTCATAATTGGAGTTGAAGAAGGAGGACTCTACATATTAAAGATACATGTAGATTCAGCATTGATGACTAGTACCATAAGCCCATGTGAGCTATGGCACATAATACTTGCTCATATGCATTACAAAGCATTACCAATTGTGAGAAAGGTTGTAAGTGGTATACCAGATATTCAGATAGATCATGAAGGAGTGTGCAAAGAATGTGCACAAGGAAAGAATACTAAGAACCCTTATCCAAATAGTGACATTAAAGCGAAAAGGGAACTTAGATATTATTCATTCAGATATATGTGGGCCAATGCAAACTACTTCATTAAGTGGGTATGTTTACTATTCTTCCTTTATTGATGACTACCTGTGCAGAACTTGGATATATTTCCTAAAGAAGAAGGATGAAATGTTTGAAATATTCAAAGAGTTTAAGGCCCTTGTAGAAAACCTCTCTAAAAAGAGTATTAATATATTAAGATAAGATAATGGAGGATAATTCACATCAAGTGAAGTCAATGAGTACTACAAAGAAGATGGGATTAAGAGGGAGCTTACCATTCGCTATAATCCACAACAAAATGGTGTGGAAGAAAGAAAGAATAGACCTATCATGGAAGCTGTGAAATATATGATACATGATCAATATCTAACTATGTACTTATGAAAAGAAGCAGCAAGAACAACAATATATGNCAGAAAGAAAGAATAGACCTATCATGGAAGCTGTGAAATATATGATACATGATCAATATCTAACTATGTACTTATGAAAAGAAGCAGCAAGAACAACAATATATGTACATAATAGAATCTCCCATAGTACCCTTGGGAACAAAACTCAAGAAGTTATGATTACAATAGAAAATATTGAAGTAAGTCACATAAATATATTTGGTTGTCCGGTATGCATACACATTCCCAAGGAGAAAAGATCAAAGTTATATCCTTTATGAAAGAGGGTATGTTTGTAGGATATAGTGAGTGTTGATGTATTTGTAACTTCAGAATGTATTCACTTGTATACATTGTATTTCATTTGTCCCTGATGTTCCTATTAGGAGAATCACTTGTATTTCTTTGTACCCCGATGTTCCTACCTGGAGAATTACTAAAAGTCACGAGGAAGTCCTCTCCATTGTAAGTCGATTCATTAGTACCCTAGTTGTGTTTACTCGAGCCTACATAACTGAGTTAGGATTACTTGAGCCTACATAACAGAGTCAAATATTAAGTGAAAGAAAGAATATAAATAGAGAGTGAGCCTCTCTATTTATCAGAGTCACTCACACTCAGTTGTAGTGCATAAGTGAGAGAGAGAAGAAGCTGGGACAAGAGAGAGAGAGAGAGACAATTTTTATTGGGATATCATCTTTGTATATTAAGGTTTTACTTTTGGTTCTCATTCTATCTCTGAGGAAGCTGCGGGGTTTTCTCCTTATGGTTTCCTCGATGAAAATATTTGTGTTCATTGTCTATTGTGATTGATTGTTGTGCTTGTTATTCTCTCAGATAAGATCCTAAGATCATATAGATTAAATGATAAAAATATAACATGGTATCAGAGCTAACCTGAGAAGAAGACACTGTACAGCTGTGGAAGCTAGGGCTTCTTAGTTTTTGGGTCTCTCTCCACAATACATCAGAAAAAGGATGCTAGTCTGAATCTCCTCTGAGGGCGCATCTTTTTGTTGAAGAAGAATATAATTCTGAGCACTTTCAGTTTTTGACCTACCACTTGTTGATGTGTTTGTAACTTTGGAATGTACTCACTTGTATATTTTATGTATTGTACCCCAATGTTTATTTCGGGAAGTATATGTAATGTAATTGAGTCATTTCATACCCCGATGTTCCTATCGGGAGATTAAATAATGTAAACAAGTCATGTAAAGTCAAAGTGGGTAACCCTCCTTATTGTTCAAGGGTTAAAGTCCCCACAGTTATCGGGCACTAGGGTTATTAGACTCTCCTAGAGAAGTCGGCCCTAGGTGAGTTAATGTAAGTTAGGTCATTAATACCCCAGTTGTGGTTACTTGATCCTACATAACTGAGTTAGGATTACTTGAGCCTACATAATAGAGTTAAAGGTTAAGTGAATGAAATAATATAAATAGAGAGTGAGACTCTTTATTTATCACACACACACTCACTCATTGGGGCACATGAGTGAGAGAGGAGAAGCTCTCTCAAGTGAGAGAGAGAGAGAGAACAAGATGTTGGAGATCATGTTTATGTTTTTAGGTTTTACTGCTGCCATTGGTGCTTATTCTATCTTTGAGGAAATTGTGGGGTTTTCTCCTTTATGGTTTCCCCAAGGAAAATTCTTTGTGTCTCTTATCTCTTGTGTTTATTGTTGTGCATGTTATTCTCTCAAATAAGATCCTAGATCATATTGCTTAAATGATAAAAATATAACATGGTATCAGAGCTAACCTGAGAAGAAGACATTGTGCAGCTGTGGAAGCTAGGACTTCTTAATTTTTGGGTCTCTCTCCACAATCCATCATCAAAAGTATGCTAGGATGACTCTCCATTGAAGGGCACATCTTTCTGTTGAAGCTAAATTCAATTTCGGGCATTTTTCAGTTTTTGGTGCAGGAAATTAGGGATTTTTACAGAAGAAGAATTTTTGACTGAGCCTGGCATAGGATTTCTCTCCTCATCAAAATCGAAGTTTATAGACCTTGGTCGATATTTTTGGTTGGGTGTAACTACGGGAAATTCAAACCCTAGTTTGACCCCGGGCTGGAAAAACCCTAAATACTAAAACTGATAAGTTTTGGTAAATTCTCTATATCTCTAGATTTCAGAAGTATCAAGGGCCGAAAATTTTACAGGTCGAAGAAACAATCCTGATGTACACGTTTTCCAAGTTTTATCCTCAGATGCACTATATTCTAGTAGATATGATTACTCCAAGTTAGGATTCCAGCCTCTTCCAGGGTTCATCCTTAAAGAGGACACCTAGAGAGAATTGTTATATCTCAGTCTACATAGGTCCAAATTAAATTTATGAAGATGTTCTAGAAATGGAACATACTATAATTTCTGTGATCAAAGTTTTAAACCCCAAATATGAAACAGGGACACGTGGCAGTCCGTACAACTTCACTATTCTGAATAGTCCTGAAACAGGTCACCTGGGGAAAATTCTCATAAGTCCCAATTTGTGAAACCCATTGTAATGAAATATATGGTTTTGTAATAGGGATAGGCGAGGATACCTTAGTAAAAAGTTTTAGACATAGAGGAGCAACAATTACGGAGATACTGCAGAAACAATATCAGGCATTTCTATAAAAGAAATTGGAAAACTAGGGTTTCCTATTCCGGGAGCTTCCCTCCACTGTTTTCAGAAAAGGAGTTCATTGGATAGCTCACCTTGAAGAGGTATATATTTATATACAATTAGATCTGAAAGATTCTAAGTTTTTAAAATTTGGGTTTCTCTGACAAACCCTAGATCATCCAGCTCCAGAACCAGGATGGACACCTCAAATCGGTAAGATCTAATCTTTTTCTATTTACATTTGAGGTTCTCATTTCTAACTAACTAGTCACACTAGCTTGATGACAAGCTTGGTGAAGCTGACAAATTCCAAGCATGGAATTATAGGATCTCACTAGTTCTTGAAGGAAATGAATTGGACACCTACATAAGTAGAGAGGTTCCAGTTCCAGACACTAGTACAAAATGAGAAATTAATGACTAAAAAAAAGACTACAATGAGGCTAGAAATGGCTATTTTTGAGTTGGCGACTAATAGTAGATAATTTCCACTATCTTATAGCTAGTCATATTTCACTCAGTCATTAATAGCTTGACATATTAGTCATTGATTTAGTCATTGATAGTCAATGATTTAGTCACAGATTTAGTCATTGATTTAGTCACTGATTGCAGCAATTAATGACCAAATATATGACTAAATAAACTACTAGATGTAACATATTAATGACTAAGTTGAATACGACTAGATACAGGAAATTAGCTACTAATAGTCGTATATATGTGAATTTAGTCATTTTGTAGTCACAAGTTTATGATAGGGTATGGAGGAATTGAACCACCAACCTCCTGCCTATAATTATGCAGATGCTCTACCATTGAGCTAGCACCCTTTAAGAAGTTGTTATTTCTTGATAATGATGATATGATATATTCAAACAAATTTTGCATTATTCAAGCACACAAAGTAATGATTATCAAGTTACTATAAATTCATAGAGGCTTACCCTGTACTAGTCCTTCAAGTCATTTTTGCACTAAATAAATGCACTTGAAAGACTTGAAAGACTATTATGAGGTAAGCCATTATGTGTCTATAGTAAATTTATAATAATTATTTTTGAATGTTAATTCATCACATTCTACACAAACAAATCTTTTCAATGATAACCAATTAGCACTCAAATAGCACACCAATGAAACATCCCCTCTTGAAGGGGCAATGCAATTCCTATACTCACCAAATTTCTTTTGATTAGAATCTTAGGACACATTTCCACTCAATATAGTGAAAACCATTGGAAAATATGCGAGAGTTTCAACAAACACAATTTTAAAAGAAATAATCATGGCAAATAGAAAACCCTAAAACAATGCACTATTACAAATGTTACATAATAAATCCTTATGGCAACACAAACTCTTAATGCAAAAATCAACTGTCAATTGATTCACCAAATGATTTCAATTTTGGGTTGTGAAGCTTGGGATTAGAGAGAATTCTTGTTGATAGAAAATAACTTTTATGCATTGTCACAACAATAGAAAAATAATATTAGAACAATCATTGTGTAGTATATACACATATTTGGTCTTTAATGAATACAATTAAGAACGCTATATCACTTGATTGCATTGTATCCATTGTTGTCCACTACTAAAATATCTTTGACATGCCTTTACATGAGCTCACATAGGAAAATCATTGCATTGTCCTCCACCATCGTTGCTTCAAAGTTGTGAATTCGCAATCATATATGGGAAAAAATGTGCACAACCACATATGGGAAAAAATGAAAAAAAAATTCAATGGCCATGATTTAGAGTGAAACTGAGGACTTAAAAATACGTTCTTCCATGATCCTTTGGCTTGTTCTAGGCATTTGGCCCCAATTCTCTTTAGATCCAACTTCACCAATGAAAATACATACACTATCCTTGTAAGGTCATCATGAAATTGAGTCCTTCATTTAATGGGAGAATACAAGTTAACATAAGATATGAAGTTAACATAAAATATAGTTATCTAGAAGATAACCAATTAGCTAATTTTCAGTTATTATCCTTGGAATCTGTCACCACCTAAGTTGTACTTAGTGGTTTTTAATCAAGTGAGCGTGGTGAACCGGACAAGGATAACTTGTTTGGACTTCAGAAGACCTTTGGAAGTACTTCTGGGAAGTGCTTGTTGTACTATATCACATGTTCATACCCCATGGGGAATTGTAATAAATGTTCTAGCATGATAGTGTCTATAAAAGACTCGATCTCTTAGACTTTATTTGTCAATCCGATCATCCCAGGGTGTTTTTCCCCTTGGTTATTATTGGTTGTTGAATAAACGACTGATAATTTCTGAGTCTTTCACTCCATACCTCCAAAGTTGGGGTGGTAGGATTGGAATTTAGGCCTATTGAGGTTATTAGAGTTTATGTGTCAATGTATAAACATGCTATACATCATGGTTGACTCATATGAACATGTCTAAGTCCCCCTAGGTTTTTTCAATTTTTCAATTTTTTAGTTTTTTCAGTGTTTTTTATTAAAATTTATTTTTTCCAAAACTTAGGCTATTTTTTAATAGTTTAATTGGAAAAATTGATTTTGTAATAAAAATGGACCAAATAATCAGTTTCAGTCATGTAGGTGCTCATTTTCAAGTTAAGAGCACCATGTAAACCCATGGACCCACTATTTCCTAGATTTGAGTGATTTTCCACCACTCAGGTTAGAAAGCCCCAAAAAATCATTTATTGATTATTTTAATTAATAAATTGATGAATAATGGAGAAAATCCAAAATCATAGATCAGTGGATTCTCAGTCGATTTGATTGAAATTAGTAAGATCTGAACCAAATTGACTGGATCTGATAAATCCTTAACTGATGGAGGTGATCTAGACAAATCCAGAGTTGATCTTTAGCATCCTTTATGGGGAATTTCACCCTCCCTCTCTCCTCCACACGTTTTGGCTCATCTGGATGAGTTTTGGTGGATGCTTTAGTCAACAGGTTGTGGTGTCAGTCAGATTAGCCCCCCAATTGACAGTTGCACTCAGTGGGACTCATATCCGGCTTAGTTAGACACAGATATGCATCGATTGACTCTCCATCAGCTGATTTGATTTGTCTCCTTGGGATTTGCACCCCCCTGGGCTGGATCTCCTGGTTTTTGTATATATCCAAGCATAAGCCTCCTCTTCCAAGCTAGTTAGAACTGGGATTGAGGTGCTGTTGCTATTGTACTGTTGTTATTGTTCATTTGAAATAAAGAGAAGCTTTGGAGGCAAGACGGTGTTATGCCATTATATGTGTGGAAGATCATTGCCATTCTTTACTAAGGTAACCTGTATCTATGTTCATAATTTGTTGATTGCTTGTGGATTCACTGCTAAGATTGATAATAAGCTTATTATAATCTTGATAGGAAAGGTGCTTTTCAATAAGTTTATTGGACATCTCTTTCCTTTGATGCATGTTTAGAGATCTAGATTCAGCATGTTTTATAAGTTTATATGCATGTTATTATGAATCTTTGTGTATGTACTAATCGGATCTCACAAGCATTTCGGAAAGTTTTTTTATTTCAGCTGAGCTACAGCTTCCTATATTGGAGAGGATGTTGATCTATTTTTCTTCTTCACTCTCTCCAAAACCTTCCAAAGTCATAGTCCCTTGGCATTCCACTTGAAAGCTCCACGGCGGATCTTCAAGGCTACCAGCATTTCTCTCCTCCTCTTCCTCCTTCAAAATCAATTCTTTTACCTGGTTACTTTGTTCACAGCTTTGATATTGTTTAGATATATTATGATAAAGTAAATTTAGCATAGATATATCTCCTCAAATCCCATAAACTAGATCTTGTTCTTAAAATTTTTCATAAGCATTCTAGATCTAGCTTTAGGGAAATTGTCCTTTTTGCATGGAATTTTAAAGAGAATTTGTAACTTGCATGCATTAGATTTCTATTTTTTTTAATAAAAGATAAATCTAGAAATAAGTGCACATCATATTTCCTTCCTAAAAGGCAATCCAAGATCCCAAGGAAAGCTTGCTTTCCTTGGTTCCCTTTTTTACCTTTTTTTAACTAGTTTTAACTTAGCTTTTTTTGGTTAAAAGTAGGCTGACCCAAAGGTACTTTCAGAGTGCTTTTGGGAATATTTCAGTCTAATACGCTTGCTATTTTTTAGTAGCTATAATAGAAAATATGAGGAGCTTCTGTTCGAAAGTGACTTTTGGGCATTCTGAATCCCTCGAGGGGTCTCCCTTTTTTACTGAAATATTTAATTTTTGCACTTTGTAAGCTCTTGGTTTCATTATGTATAAGAATAAAGAGGAATCATATCAGTTTTCTGATATTTTAACCACTGGTAATAAAAATAATTTTGAATAGGCTCTTTCGAGCCCATTCCCCATCCCCCCTGGGGGGATTTGCGTCTGTGTCATTTTTTTCTTTTCGTTCATCTTTTTTCAATCTAGCGTAGTACTAATCTGCCGAGTAGTATATTTTGATTTAAAATCATTTCCATATTCCATTTCTATTGGTTTCAAAGTAACTTTAATACTTACCCCGCGAGCCTCCTTTTGAGCCGAAAGGTGAAGA
>LPNX010014492.1:129672-196386 GCA_001517045.1 Pseudotsuga menziesii
GGTTGTTTATGGTTAATTTTCAATCTCCTAAGTAATTCATTCAGTTTAACATCACCATACTAAATAAATAGCCTTAGTAACTTAATAGGGTCTACCCCCCTTGGTTTCATTAGGAGTTGAGCCTAAACGGAGGAGTCAAGAACAAAATGACAGCCTTGACTCGAGACTTTCCCCCAAGGACACACCGAGTGGGTTGAATATTTTCGCCACGTGACCCATGTGTGTGAAAGGCAGCAACAGACTCTTTTATAAGGAAAATTGAAGAGAATGGGACAAACATGTTCTCTCATAATTTAGCCTCCCTACTAACACGAACATCCTCAATATTCTTGATGGCCTTCAAAGTATTTTGAACATTTCTATCATATCTGTCAGGCATGTTTCTTCTTCTCTCAAACTCAAGCATTGTGTCCTGTTTGTTTCAAAGCAATGGTATTAACTGAAAATTTTGCATGTCTAATAATGTCATCAAATTAACTCCATCCACATCCAAACATGGCCTTAAGCATTTGGTATGGCACAAAAATTCAAATGGTTTTCCTTGCATTCTTCAAAATTGTTAAAAAAAATTACTATTGTTGCAAAAATTGACTAATCTCGAAGTTTGTTCTAGAAACTATCTAAGTGCAAAGAGATAGACCCAAATAAGTAATCATCTGTATTGCAAGTTTAGATGAAAATTGTGGCACAACATGGGAAAACATGGGCAAACATGTCAACATGTCCCATGAGCACACAAAATATACCTTAGTAAGTTCTTTTCCATGTAGCTTTCTGTATGCTTTAGTCCACTTCACCTTTCGAGGGTTACGTTTCATTTTGAAATTCTTATGACATTTGGAACGGAAAAATTGGAATACATGAAAATGAGAAAAAAGAGGTTAGGAGATAGCACTATCATTTTAGTAGGCTAGGAAGAAGCTGAAAAATTACAAGATATGGCATTTTTGGATAGCTCAAATTCAATGTAAAATGTTATATTAATTGGATGACTGCTAGGTTCAGGATGGATAACAACCTACTTGTTTTCCTCCCAATTGTAGCTCAGTTAAAATAGGTGGAATCTTCCTTTTGAAATGTGCCATTTACCCATGTTTATAAAGAAATAAATGCAGTGGCAGACCTTCTGTCCAATGAAGGCTTGAGTTTGAATTTCAATACAACCTGGGTTCTACATACAGGAGTACAAAGAGGGTATTGGTATGCCATATCATCCATGGAAAGTCAATCTAATATTAATTCATTTGAAAGGAGAAGACTTCGATCATGAAGTTGTTTCAAAGGAGCAGTTGTTGACAAGCTGCTCCTTGATGAATTCCTTAAACCTACAATTGAATATAAAAATAAAATAACAGTAAGTACATTTTCCTTCAGTAAAAATAAAAATAAGAGTAAGTAGACAGATAGCTTACTCAAATGTCGTCAGGGGATCAAATGATGGAACAGTCATCTGCAATTGTGTTCTATCAGATGGGTCTGTTTCAACTCTAATATGATGCATTAGAGGAAATTTCAATTCAAAATGGGCCTTTTAACTTTAACTCAAATTCCATGTCATCATGTGTTAGCCAATGAAATTGCTTTAAATTTGAACTATCATATAGGTCTTAAACATTTTTTTAATATAAATTTGGGGATAGGTATCATAAAAAAACTACTTTTTTTGTTTATATTTTTGACATATCTCCTCGTGTTTTTACTCAAATTTCAATTGGGAGAGCTCGTTGGATGTGGAATTAAATTCTACATCCAACAAGTACCCACTCAGCATATTTTTGATGGACCCTGCTACCTGAAAAATAAGAAATACCTAAAAAAACATGATGATGACATCATCATCATGGTTTTTTTTCGGGTATTTCTTGTTTTTGGGGTAGCAGGGTCTGTCAAAAGTATGCCGAGTGGGTACTCGTTTGACGCAGAATTTAATTCCACATCCAATGATCTCTCCCAATGAAAATTTGAGTAAAAACATGGGGAGATATGTCAAAAATACAAACAAAAAAATAGTTTTTTTCTTTTCTTCCTTCAAAATTAATAAATATTATTTTATTATTTTAACTATTATTTTATTAATTTTTTTTAGCAAGACCATTTTGACGTGAAATTTACTCTAATGCATCAAAGTACATGGCATAAGCACAGTATTCCTTGGGCAAACTAAAGAAATGAAAAATGAAAAATAATTGTACCGAGTAGTTAGTTGTGTACCAAGCAAAGTGTGGCTTTGGTAGCCTCAAAATAAAATGTGGTACTTGCAACTAAATTGTTAGGATTGGGATCCTACAAGAGAATAATTTTTCATGTAGTCAATCTATCAGTCAGAGACAAGATATTGTAAAAATACATACACAGGACTATACTCACAAGTCCTAGAGAAACAGTTATCCCAAGGCTGTTGAAAAGATTTGTCATTTCATAAAGTGATAAAGGCTTCACACATCTGACCTGCATTTAAAATAATCCTTCAAGTTAGAGATCACCTAGATAGACTAACTAAATTCAGTGCAACCTCAAATCAGCACGAGAAAAATTTATAGGAGATACCTGGCCTCAAAATAATAGTAACCAAAAACATTTTGCAGCTATACTAAACACCTTACCAACCATTCTTACAAGCCAATATCAACTAATAGAGTGTCATTGATAAATGGTCATGGCATGTGATTTACAAGTTTCATTGCTCAATGTTCAACTCANACTAAACCCCTTACCAACCATTCTTACAAGCCAATATCAACTAATAGAGTGTCATTGATAAATGGTCATGGCATGTGATTTACAAGTTTCATTGCTCAATGTTCAACTCACCAACTCTGTTCAAGTATATCATGGCATTTTGATAAATTGCAGGCAGGCCTTGTAGCATTTGATGCATAAATTGTCAAGTTAAAAGAAAGACTGATAATGCAAAAGTTGAGGAGAGGATACACACATAGTCACCCAGTTTGTGTTCATGTTCAAACCCAACAACTATGAAAATCCAAAAAAGATCACCATGCCAAATATAGTGGATAAAATTCGCTATTAAGTTCAAAATTTAAACTTAAATGGATTTCTTTTAATTATATAACTTAAAATGAATTTACTGTTAAGCTATATAACTTGTTGTTTTAGTATATCTGATAAATTCTATATTCATTTACAAATATATAAATTTATATTAACATAGATAACTTATGTAAGGTATCCAAATAAAAATAGCCAACAACTTATATATACAAATAAAATAGCCAACAACAAAATATATACGATACACATTTGAATCACAGTTCAAATGAACTGATCTTCAGGCATGCATACATTATTGCCTACATTACTATATTCAAAGTAATTACAGATGCTCTAATCCTGACTTACAAAAATCAAATCCCTCTTTTCTTCCCTAAGAAAGACTCCCCTCTTTACATTGAAAATCATTGAATTTATAAAATTACCATCCCATCAACAATTACAAGTTTTTTGGAATAAAATTCTAACAATAAACTAAAAGTAGAGGCGATCTTGGATTGGCTACAAGAAAATTTGTAACTGTTGGAATTGAGAGCACCCACTCTAAGCTTCATATATATATATATATATATATATATATATATATATATATATATATCATCTCATGAATCTGAAATTACTCAAAAGTCTGTTGTCCTAGTTTTTAAAGGGACATGTAGCAGGGATTTCTCCTTGCTACAGGGGCAGGAATGGCTCCCTTCTATCTATAGGACAGAAGGGTAGGTTCCTGCGTGTGGAAAATGCAGAAAGAAAATGGAATGGACAAAAAGTAAAGAGCAAGAAAGAAAAATGGCCATGAGCCCCTCTGCAAACAAGGTTAGGGTTCCACTCCAATAACATGCAGACAACCATTAGAAATAGAATACCTGCAAAAACATGTTAGAAATAAACCTGGAAACAAGAATAAGTTAGGAAAAACTATAAAACACTAAAGCAAATGCATGAAAATAACACTGGTATACCTCCTCTTTGGTGAAATGGGACACCATGCCCTGGCTTGAAGAAGCACATCTCTCTCTCTCTTGGCAATGGAGGAGTTATGGCTCAATGGGAGAATGAATGGATGAGAGGGGGGATGTGGGTGGCTTGAGAGATAAAGGGTCTCAAGGAATCCACGGGAAGCATAACACTATGCAAGGGAGGAATGTTTTGAGAGTGACCTCCCACCCTCATTTTATAGCTTTCTTTTGGGGTTTTAGGGTTTTAAGCCCTTGGTCCAGGCTTTAGCCCCTTTTTGGGGCTTTTAGTCCCTTCCACCCTAACTTTAGCTCCTTTTAGGGTTTTAAGCTCCTTTGAGGGGTTTTAGCCCCCTTTTGGAGTATTTAGCCCTTAAGAGAGTTGTTTAGGCTCCTTTTTTGGGTTTTTAAGTCATTTTCTTCATTCTTAAGCCTTTTTGAGGGTGTGGGGGTCTAATGGGGTGTTATGAGGGTCGATCATGGGTGTCCTTCGGTGGTGTAGGCCATGTAGAGATGACTGAGGGATTTTTTGGGTTAACAGATGTCCCCCTGATGTGTGAGGGCAGTAACTCATCGTATGGACGACAGACATCATAGGATTTGCTGCATAGAGGTGGTGCTTCCGGGGCTGGGGCATGGTGGGTTTTTGGTTTTGTATTAATATGGTTCACATCAATGGGTGAGATACAAATAATGTGTGACATGTATATGGACAAGGACGGCATCCCCATGCTTGTGACAATGTCAAAAAAATAATTTGATCTATGCTCTAAAATACAAGAGTCGATCATATACAACTGATGATACAATAATGGTTGCCTCAATGTGAGGCTGAATACAATATTGATATGAAGAAATGGTACATTGGACCCATGGCATTCTCATGGAATGTTATATCTTCATGACTGACGGCCTACTAGATCTGGAACAATACATAGCTATATGGACTCATTGATTGAGAGTCAGAGTCTCCGTGGTACAAGTATTCTGCATCAATCATAAATATATATAGAAGCACTGCTGGGGCTTCTTAACACTATCTCCAACGCAACCCAGAAATCACAAGGGACATAACCTGTTTAGGTCCCTTGAATAGAATCATCAATGTGCTAGAGTCAGGTGACATCCAGGTTATTCGACCAAGTACTGTGTGGACCAAACCCTATACGAATCTCAATGGTGCGATGATGTAGTTGGAGTCAAGCACGTGAGAAACAACCATCCCAAGAGACACTAAGGACTCCTCTCAAATGGTCCAAGGAAATCATCAATGAGGTTAATGAAACCAAGATACAGGGACCTCTGGGTCTATCCTCTGGAATATGTGTGTTGTCTTCGACAGAGGGACACCTACCCCTAGTTAAGGAAATGATGTTTCCTTGACCAAGAGAATGAGGGAGATAGCTGAAAGTTGTGAGACAATGTGAGGACTGAACCATTGAATGGAGGGGTGGGAGGGGGAGGGAAATAATTCAATAGGGGTAGGGGGAGTGTGGTAGACTCAAACTTCCTTTGTTCAGAGTATGACGGAAGGGCGAACCAGGCAGTAAATGAAACTTGACTTGTGGGAATGGGATCATAGCTGTAATACCAGGAATGTCATCACAAATGGGAAATACTTGGAGGAGGTAGACGCTTTCGATATTGACGAGATCCAAGGAAGACACATTGCAGAGTACTCTAAACAAAGGAGACCCAAAGGGGGAATGCTGCCAAACTGTTTTCTATGGGGTGGTTTCTAGGGACACCATTATGGTACAATCTCATGGATTTTTGGTGAGCCCGAGAAAGTAAATGCTCAATGGTGCTTTCAATTTTAGAGAGTCTGAAAGAACGAAGAGGATTCCAGTGGGGGCTCTTTTTTGTTAGTAGTCTCCTGTGCCTAAAAAAGGATAAAAGTATACATAGGAGAGCTCACCCATCCTGTAGTGGATGAGAGACTTGTTTATCATTAGTAGTCCAATTAGGCCAGAAAAGGTTAAACCTATACTGACTGGATGGTCATTTAGATAATTTTACGAGCATGAATGAAACCAAGTTTGCTCGGCAATCTTTTCTTGATGAGAATTCTGGAAAAGATCTTAATGACAACCCATGGTGAGATTTTTCATAAAGTGCAGCCCCTCTGCCCGAGAAATGAGATGATGTAGATGCCCTTTCCTATAGTTTAGCGAGTGGGAAAGGAAGCAGTTGCACTCGTCTATCTTTTCATTGTTTTTAGGAATCAGAAAAGAGCTTAAACAAAACTCCAGTATAGTCAACCGATTACGGTGGCACAGGCAGTGACCCATGTCAGGACGGTGGACAGTGGTCCAAAGGTCATTCACGCAGTATGGATGGAGTAAAAGGCTCTCAAACGTACCAATACATGCATGGGATAGATCATGGAAGAGTCTCATGAGTCGATGCGGCAGAGGCATGCAAACCGAGGTGGCTCTCGGACAGATATCAGGAGAGATCTGTGTGAGTTACGGTGGATGAAATTGACTACATGTGATGTGAGTACAAGTTCAGGGGCACTTATATGCCAAATACATGTAAGAAAAATAAATCATTTTGTGGACAATGGTCCAGAGGTCCGCGTAAGGTGCAGTGGATGAAGTATACAATTAGGTGTTAAAATACAAAATAAGAAGAAAAATGGTGACCCTTAATGGGCGGTGGCCCGAAAAACCTCATGAGTAGCGGTAGGGAAGAGTGATATAAGTACAAGTCTGCAAACACTTGCATCGCCATGCTGTGGCTCGTAGATTGAGGTAAATTTTGGGAAGCGGTCCTGAAATTTGTTTGTTAAACATGAAACAATGGTCTCATAAGGAGATAGAAATTTGAGCCCAAAGGTGTGAGAGGTGTCTCAAACCGGTTCCAAGTGACTTTGGATTAGTAGCTGATGGTTCTACCCCTGACTTGTGCTAAAAAACATTGAAAAACAAGAAAGGGAAAAAAGTACACTATAAGGGACTCATAGTGATTATATCAGGCATAGAATCTCTTGAGGTGGAGCCCGTTGCACAGCTTCTTCAAGAGTCGACCGTCTGAGTTAGTGAAGAGGTATTCCCCCTTGCTAAGATGAAGGTCATTGGAAAGGAGGGATGACAGAATATGGTATTTTATGGCAAAAACTGATTCCACACTATGGTTTAAAGGGAATGGGGTAAAACTAAAGGGGTCTTACATATATCTCTATCGTTGCGTAAGTGGTGCCGGGATTAATCAGGTGGATCTTCCACAACCGATAAGACAAGAGGGAAAGGGGTGCTAGCAATCATGTAAATGGTATTAGTTGTGGTTTTTGTGGCCCTTCCCCCAGTGTCTATTGGAGGAAGAGGGGCAGGCCTTGTAGCAGGGATTTCTCCCTACTACAGGGGCAGGAATGGCCCCCTTCTGTCTATAGAACAGAAGGGTAGGTTCCTTCTAGTTGGTAAATGCAGAAAATAAAATGTAAGGTAAATAGACATACAATAAACTAAGGTAAGAATAGAAAGAAGATAGAAGCAATGGTGAACCCCTCTGCAAACACAAGTTAGGGTTCTTCCTCCAAAGACCTACAAACAAAGATTAAGCTACAATAACCTGCAAAACAATATTAAACATAAACCTACAAATGAAATAAGGGTTAGAAAGCAAAGAAAACTAAGAAACAAAGAAACAAAACATGAAATATGGTTATACCTTCTCTTGGGTGGAAATGGGCCACCATGCCCTAGCTTGTGGAAGCACCTCTCTTGGATGGGGGAGCAATGGCTCAATGGAAATGGGGGAGAGGGAGTGTGGGTGGCTTGAGAGGAAAAGGTCTCAAGGCATCCACGGGTAGCATAACAATATGCGAGGGAGAAGTATTTTGAGAGTGACCCCCACCCTCCTTTTATATCTTTTTTGGGGTTTTAGGGTTTTAAGTCCTTGGTTCGGGATTTAGCCCATTTTTTGGGCTTTTAGCCCCTTTTCCCCTAATTTTAGCTCTTTTTAGGGTTTTATCCCTTAGGAGAGTATTTTGGGCATCTTTTTTGGGGTATTTAAGACCTTTTCTTCATCCTTACGCTATTTTGAGGGTGTGGGGGTCTAATGGAGGGTTGTGAAGTGGTGTCCTTGGGTGGTGTAGTTCATAGAGAGATTAGTGAGGGATTTTTTGGGTTAACAAATTTCCCCCTGATGTGTGAGGGTAGGAGCTCATCGTATGGACAACAGACATCATAAGATTTGCTATGGTGAGATGGTGCTTCTGGGGCTGGGGCATGGTGGCTTTTGGTTTTTGTATTAATATGGTTCCCATCAATGGGTAAGATACAAATAATGTGTGACATGTATATGGAAAAGGTGGGAATTCCCATGCTTGTGACAATGTCAAAAGAATAATTTGATCTATACTCTAAAATACAAGAGCCGATCATATGCAACTGATGTTACAATAATGGTTGCTTCCATGTGAGGCTAAATACAATACTAATATGGTACATTGGACCCATGGCATTCTCATGGAATGCTATATCTCCCTGACTGATGGTCTGCTGGATCTAGGATGGTACGTAGCTATATGGACTCACTGATTAAGAGTTAGAGTCTCTGTGGTACAAGTATGCTGCATCAATCATAAAGGTACATCAAAGAACTGCTGGGGCTTCTGAACATTGTCTCCAATGAAACCCAAAAATCACAAGGGACATAACCTGTTTAGGTTCGTCAAGTAGACTCACCAATGTGCTAGATTCCGGTGACATCCGGGGCCTTCGACCAAGTACTGCGTGAACCAACCCTGTAAGAATCTCAATGGTGAGATGATGGAGTTGAAGTCGAGCACATGAGAAACAACCATCCCAAGAGGCACTAAGGACTCCTCTCTTGTGGTCCAAGGAACTCATTAATGATGTTAATGAAACCAGGATACAGGGACCTCTGGGTCTATCCTCTAGAATATGTGTGTTGGTGTCAATAGAGGGAGACCTGCCCCTAGACAAGGCAATGATGTTTCCTTTACTAGGAGCGCGAGGGAGATAACTAGAAGGTGTGAAGCAATCTGTGGACTGACTCACTGAATGGGGAGGGGAGGGAAGGGAAATATTTGAACAGGGGTAGGGGGAGGGAGACTCAAACTTCCTTTGCTCAGAGTATGACATTGTGGAAGACCAAGAAGCAAATGAAAATGACTCATGGGAATGGGATCATAGCTGAAATACCAGGGATATCACTTCAGATGGGAAATACTTGGAGGAGGTAGACACTTTTGATACTGATGGGATCCAAGGAATACACATTGTAGAGTACTCTGAACAAAGGTGACCCAATGGGGGAATGTTGCCAAACTATTTCCTGTGGGGTGGTGTCTAAGGACATAGTTATGGTACGATCTCGTGGATTTTTGGTGAGCTCGAGAAGGTAAATGCTCGATGGTGCTTTCATTTTTAGAGAGTCTGAAAGAACAAAGAAGACTCCAATGGGGGCTCTTTTTCATTGGTAGTCTCTTGTTCCCCCAAAAGGATAAAAGTATACATAGGAGAGCTCACTCATCCTAGAGGGGATGAGAGACTTCTTTACCATTGGTAGTCCAATCAGGCCAGAAAAGGTTAAACCTATACTGACTGAACGGTCATTCAGATACTTTTACGAGCATGAACAAAACCAAGTGTGCTCGGCAATATTTTCTTGATGAGAAGGATAGAAAAGAGATCAATGACAACCTGCGGTGATCTTTTCCCAAAGTGCGGCCCCTCTATCCGAGAAAAAACAAACGTATGTAGAGGGGAATGGTCTTGGCTTGAGTGTGCCAAGGGTGTCCTTTTCATTTTACTAGTCTACATGGTCAGCAAAAGGAGGTAAACAAAACGATGTAGACGCCCTTTCCTATACTTTAGCGAGCATGAAAGGAAGTACCTACACTTGGAAATCTTTTCATTGTTTTAAGGAGTCAGAAAAGAGCTTAAAAAAAACTCCAATATGGTCAACTGATTGCAGTGGCACAAGTGGTGCCCCATGTCGGGATGGTGGATAGAGGTCCAAAGTTCATTCGCACAGTATGGACAGAGCAGAAGGATCTCAAACATACCAATACATGTATAGGGTAGATCACGGTAGAGGCTCACGAGTCGGTGTGGCAGAGGCATGAAAATAGAAGTGGCTCTAAGATAGAGGTCAGGAAAATGTGTGTGTGTGTTGCAGTGGAAGGAATTGACTACATGCGATGTAAGTACAAGTCCGGAGGCACTGATATGCCAAATACATGCAAGAAAAATAAAGGGTTTTGTGGACGATGGTCCAGATGTCCACGTCAGGTGTGGTGGAAAAGACAATTATAAAAAATAAAAGTAAAATTACATTCCTTAATGGGCGGTGGCCCAAAAAATCGCATAAGTAGTAGTAGGGGAGTGTGATACAAGCACAGGTCCATAGACGCTTGCATCGTCATGTCATGCCTCATAAATTGAGGTGACTTGTGGGGAATGGTCTCGAAATTAATTTATTAAACATGAGACGATGGTCTCATAAGCAGATGTAAATTTGAGCCCAGAGGTGTGAGAGGTGTCTCGAACTGATTCCGGGTGATTTTGGATTAGCAGCCAATGGTTCTGCCCCTAATTTATGTTGACAACATTAAGAAACAAGAAAATAAAATGAAGCAACTCATTTGTGATGTTAAGTGTAGAATCTCTTGAGATAGAGCCCATTGCGTGGGTTCTCCAAGAGTTGTCCATCAGAGTCAATAAGGAGGTATTCCCCCTTCCTAAGATGAAGGTCATTGTGCAAGGCAGGGTGACAGAATCTGGTCTTTTATGGAAAGAACCGATTCCACACTATGGTTGAAATGGAATGGGGTAAAACCGAAGGCAGTCTTACAGATCTCTCTATCATCGCGTAATTGGTGCCGGGATAGATCAGGTGGATCTTCCATAGTCGACAAGATGGAAGGGAAACTGGTGCTAGAGATCATGTAAATGGTATTGGTTGTGGTTTTTATGGCCTTGCCCCCAGTCTCTGTTGGAGGAAGAGGGGAAGGCATGGAGACAGAAGGAGTATTTGATGGACAAGGAGGTAGGTAAAACATCATCTCAATTGGATGGACATGAGTCAACACATACTAGGGCCTTAGAGATATGGTAGGTGGTTCAAGGTACCACACAGGATCTCCCAGTGTGAAATCCTATATATTGATGGTTTCCAAGGAAAACTTACTCACGATACCGAATGGTAGGAAAAGGAAAAGGAAAAGGAAAATGTTGATTAGGAATGAACCCCACGTTTTCCCTGGTAACTGAGGTTGAGATTGTAACTAAGGTTGCGGCTACTGATGGAGCTGCGGTTGTGGAAACAATGAAAGAGATAGGTCTGATGGATCATTGGTGGTGGTGGAGACAAGAGGGTATACAAAACTGAACATCATGTAGATGGACATGGTGTTTGAAGAAGGCTATGGGGGATGGACTTCTTCGATCAGAGTGATCTCAGATTCAAGGGAATGCTGTCGAAGGTTGGCTAGAGCCATTCGATACTCAGACAAGTCTTGGAAATGGTGAGAATAATGTCCATACAGACTGCAAAGGGCACAAGCATGGTTTGTTCTCAATGTCTTGTTCCTGACTATTGGTGCGGTTGGGAGTTCAACCACGAGGATGTTTTTGTTTGTATCCATGGCATTGAAATGCGCACAGATCATGGGATTTCAATGCAATTCTGAGTTGGATGGCCCTATTGCTCACAGACGGTGCAAGGTGGGACTTGTCATGGCTCTACAGTGGCTTTGGCATTCTTTCCCTATTGCAGCTGCAACAATTTCCCAAAATTCAAAAAAAAATTTGGACCCTCCTTTAATTTGTTTTTGCTAAATTTTTGGTTTTCCTTGATGCTTGAATAAAGAGTAATTTTATGTGAGCAATGTTTTAATGTTTGAATTAATTTTTCCTCGCCATCGGAAGTGTTTTGGACTTTTGATTCGGGAGTCTAGTCATCTGTGAGACCACCATTTCGAAAAGGAATGAGACATCACCTCCGATTCAAATGTTATTGGCCTCCGATGCGTTTTCTTTGTTGGCAGTTGTTTTGAGATTCCATTGGAACCTTTGTCTATATGTCTTCCACCGTTGCAGAGAAGGTTCTGCGAGGTTGTCCGAGAGTTGTTTTATCCTTTTTCGATCCCTGCCATTCTAACTCGCAGATCCTTGGTTTTTTCAACTTTTGGCGTTGCGGCTCTAGAAAGAACTATGCTTCCGATAATTTTATTTATCTGTTCCGCTTGGTCGATATTTTTCGCTTGATTCATGTTTATTTTGACTCCAATTTTACTGGTCTGCAGAACTCGTTCCCTTATGTTTTTCACCATTGCGGCTCTCCAACCATCTGTTGATCCAAATCCTTAGTCTCGTGAGCTCCGATGTGAGTTTGATTTGTTTCGCTGCCGGCACCATTGTGGGTGTCCTCACCATTTTATCATTTGCCATTGCAGAGGCGATATTGACATGATCGCCGATCCCATATAATTTTTGCCTCCCGATGGTGTCATTTTTCCCGCCGATTATAGTTGACCAAGATGTATATATTTTGGGTTTGGGGGTTTATTATTTTATTGTATTTTGGCGATTTCTCCATGCTGTCGTTTTCGCTCAAGCAGACCAAGGATTTTGCTGTCAGTACCTTCGCTCCAAGGTGCCTCCGCCATGGAATTTTACTATTTTTCCTCCACCAGACGCATAGCACAGTGCTAGGTAGGCCCTTATGCCCGTTTTACCGTTCCGTTTGATTGGTCGAGTTTTTTTTTTGTTGTTGTCCCTGCGGTTAGTGGTTTCCTAGGTTTTCCCATCCCGACCTGTATATATATTCGAGTTAAATAGTATGGCTACCTGGTGGGGAATAATAGTAGTTTGCTTGATGATGACTCTCACGGCCATTGAGGTTTTGCAGACCGCACTCGATTGCTGGGGAAACCGGTGCAGATGGCCATTACACTGTCCGCACGAGTTTCCCCCAGTTTAAGGTTTTCTTTCGAGATGCCAAGGTTTTGTTTCATTGTATCGTCGCCCTCGCTTTTATGAACCAGGGTCACAATGTTGAGGGTGTTAAACTTGAANCAGTTTGCATGTGGCCGTCCAGGGACGACGTTTTTAAGGTTTTCTTTCGAGATGCCAAGGTTTTGTTTCATTGTATCGTCGCCCTCGCTTTTATGAACCAGGGTCACAATGTTGAGGGTGTTAAACTTGAATTCGAACCCCGAACCAGTTTAGGTTAGAATGCATTACCTAGTCAGGCCATGAGGTGAGTGTCTTTATAGCAAGTAGCTTCCTCTTATGGTTTATGAGTTAAGTGCGCTATCAATGCAGTGTCCTCACTTGGGATTTGGCACCACTTTCTTCTGTGTGGCATTTAGGTCGTAGCGCTGAGAGGGGGCTTCGAGACTGTGTTCTTGTTGACAAGAGAAGGAGGATTTTTGTCGTTTTAGAAAACCCATGATTTCTAAGTTAAATCTGCAAATGTTGGTCGAGAGCTGGTTTTAGCCTTTTCGGAAGATTAATTTTATGCGGGAACACTTGGTGTTTTGAGCATTGTTTTTTATTCTTCACAGCTGCACTCATGTTTAGCATAGATGAGGTAAAATGCTTATACAGTTGCCTCCATTTTGAATGTTATCTGGAAATGACCCAACAAAACCTAAAAGCAATTTTTGTACATGACAGGGAAATTCCTCATAATCCAAGATTTCTAAACGTCAGAAGAAGAAGGCTCCCATGGTAGAAGAGGAACCCGAATTTGAAATCGTTACCAGAGTCGAATACACCTACGAGGACACCAAATGCGTAGTTGGTGTGGAACCCGAATATCAATGGGGGGGAATCTATAGATTAATAACGCACCGAGAAGTACCTGACATAGGTTTTGAAGAAGAAACCATCTATGCCAATGTAGAGAGATCTTCATTGATGAAAATTGCTACTAGACCTAAGCTTTTTCCATGCTCAGAGGTGATTAGGTGGATTCTTCCCAGGGCAGATGTAACCACCATGATTTTGCAAAATGTTGATAAATATGGTTATGCTACTTATAGCCCTGGGTATGTAGCACTGGCCTACCACTTACGAGAAGCACAAGTATACCTAACTGAAGACTGGCTGAAGGCAATTAAGATGGACCTAGTCGAGACATTAAAGAGAATGCTGGTGCCTGGAAGGAATTTTAGAACTAGGCCAACGGGGGATATGATACTGCCACTCTTAGAAACCCTTACAGGTTTATTGTCCTGATGCTGAACAAGATTTTTGGGAGGGCCCATAGTAAAAGCTTCAAGTTAGAATGGGTGCCTATCATTTTCTATGTTGCTACACAGGGGACAGTGTTCAACTGGGAAAACATTGTGTCCAACAACCTCTCATCCTGCATTGCATCAGCATTAGGAGGGGTGTCCCAGAAGATATCAGAGTTCTATATGAGTTCTATACTAATTGATTGCATACTATGCAACCAACCCTTCCCCAATCTAAGGTGTATCTGGGACTAGGAAAGAACACCCGTCTACTCAGCATACAAGCCACTGTGAGCACACAAATACCATAGTCACTATCGGGAAGTGTGTGAGCACTTCATCATGCCACTATATACATTGGTCTTCTTAAAGGAATGCAAATGTATGTCAGAGGAAGCATTGCAGGTGATTGAGGAATACGTGGACTACTATCTGACAGAGGATGGATTATATTTCAGAATGTTTGGATGCTCCAGAGCACCCTCACTACTGCCTAAGTATGCCATTGCCTATGTAGTCCACAAAGAGGTAGTTAGACAAGTCTTTTTAGATGGAATAGGGAGCTTTCTATTTGAACACAAGAAATCAACTTACCCTCCTTTTCCATTCAGATTGGGAAGCTATAAGTTTACTAGGGTGAAGAAAGATGACGAATTCGTGGAAGAATTGGGGAAATTCCATTTTGGGGAAATGTGTTTCCACATGAATGATTCCCAAAATAAAGTGGCAGAACACTACAGAGAGGTGAACGTACATTTTGAATACACAAGCCACTGGGATAGAGAGGAATCCATTTTCTGCAGTGCACAAAATATAACCTTAAGAAGAAGGTTTAAGAAGAAAATCACCACCAAAGGCAGAAAAAGACAGGATGAGTAAGAAAAGGTAGAGGAGGAAGAAACTAGAAAAGAAATGAAGATGCTAGGAGTCTAGCATAAGAGGCCGAAATATGGCTCAAAGGTGAGGAGGAAGAAAAGAGAAGAGTTGCATAAAAAGGAGCTAGGAAGGCAGAAGAAGCTTCCCGGAGTGAAGAGGAGGAAAAGAAAAGAAAGATGGATGAGGAGCTGAAGAAGTAGGAAGCAGAAAGGCTAAAGCTGACAGGGACAGTGATAGAGCAATCAGCTTTCGATCCTGTAGACAGTTAGGCTCATGACTCAGGGAACCCTAATATTCAAGATCCTGAGACAGCTACTTCCAGCACAACAGGATAGGCTATGGTCTCCACCCTTAGGCTAATTCCTTTTGCGCAGAAAAAAGGGGAGGAAGTACCGGATTTCAACACTATCTTTTATGATAGGGAAAAGAAAAGAATAGTGAAGAGGACTGAGAGAAAGGTCGAGACTGGGGGGCACTGCGGTAAAATGATAAATGATACAACTGTAGTATATGGGATAGACAAGGACCCCAGGTTCACTATCAGAGCGGGGGCTACATTTATCCATGCTTCTGAGGACAATGTAGATCGAATAATGACTGATATTGAACAGTCAAAGAAGTACTCTTCCTAGCTGAAAGATACCCTAAGAAAAGAGAGAGAGGAAAATAATAGGTTGAAAAGAAAGTTTGAAGACATAAAACAGGAAATCAAGCCTTCAAAAGCTGAGCTCCAAATCCTCCAGATAGAGAAGAGATCTATGAGGGCCACCCAAGAAAGTCTGAAGAAAGTGCAGCAGGAATATCAAGAGTTAAGAACGGAAAAGGAGCAGGTGCTAGGAAGGATAGGGGAGTTGGAGCTACAGAAGGCTACCTTGGAGGAATATGAGAGGAAATATTAGGGGCAGAATGCAGAACTTAAAGAACAGATTACCTCATTGACAACAGCTCTAGAAGAGGCCAAGGAATAGCAGGTCAGTCTTCAACCTTTCAAGGCGCATGTTCTGGCACATAGAAGCAAGATGCACCAGCTACAAGTGGCCATAGAGGAAGAAAGGTGGAGAGTTTTGCAGGTAGACAACTAGTTGGAAGAGATTTTGGAAACCTCTTCATATCTTTTAGATAGATCACAGGACATCTTATAGGTCCTGACAGGGAGGATGGTGAGATTAGAAGAGAATGAAGAAACCCCTGCAGATATACTATCGAAAGATCAACAAGCCCTAAGCCAAGACTATGATTTACTGGAATTTTCCATAAACACAGCCGAGGAATTCAAGAAGGCTTTCAAGAAGACAAAGGGGGCTTGTGCAGAATTCTTCAGGAGACTCTTAATCACTTATAATCGCTGCCAGGTTGAGGCTGAATAGAAAATGGATACCTTTCTAGAACATACCTTGTTTTTGGAGATTTTGCAAAGAAGATATCAGGAAGATGAACAAAGGATACAACACATTAAAGCTTTAGATGAGCAAACCTTGAGGAATGAAGTAGATCATTCTACAATTAGTGTGTAGCTGTTAGATGACCAACTTCACCTGAGCGCGGCCAGAATAGAAGTCATAAGAAATCAGGCTGCTAAATTCGAAATAAATATTCGTTCCCTAGAACCTTCTGAATTCGAAAGCATTGCCTTAGAGGCTTCAGCATGGAATAAATTTTTGAATAGTCAAGAGGGACCCTCCTCATGAGCATTTTATTCATTTTATTGTAATATATTGTAAATTTTATAAACACTTAATGAAAGGAAAATGTGGGAGGTGAAGAGTTGGGGAAGCCCAAGAGTCATTTCGTGAGAATCCCAATAGTTTTGTTCTTTTGTATAAATATAGAGAATCTAGACAAGAAGAAGGGATTTTTCCCAGTTAGATTGGAAGACATATTGTAAGAAGAACTATTTCCTTTCGCAATAAATAATTACAATTTGCCTATTGGACAAAGCTTGGTGGAATGTTCAAATGTTATGCTATGGATTTGCTAAAGAGGAACTATTTCATTTTCAGCTTTGTGTCCATTAACTGTGAGATTGTTCTAACTCTTTGAACCTATGTTCTTGTATGAATGATCTCTAGTTTATTTTAAGAAAACTTCCACTATGAGTAATGAATATTGTTCGTAGACAATTGGCTATTTGGTTGTTCAAATATCTTTAAATGTTCATGTGTTTGAAAGAAGTATCAGCTATCTGTGGTTTCTTTTTTATAATTCATGCACAAAATACATTACTCATTTATAAGTGATAATATTGCTCCCTAGAGATAGGTTAGGTAGTTAGTTTTAATTTCTTGTTGTGTGTGTGATTTATATGCAAGAGAGTCTAAGACGAGAGGTAAGAACCTACACATCACATTGTGAGCACTCCTTGCATTCTCAATCAACCTGCATCTTAAATAGGCACTTGCATATCATACTTAAAGTCAAAAAAATACAAAAATATACACGATGGACCGGGCCGCAACTGGTAAAACCTTTTATTTTTGTCACTTGACCTAAGGTAGCCGGACCGCAAACCAGATAGATTCCCTACACCAAAAAGTCATGGGATAGTTGGGAACGTTGACTTGGGAGAATCCCTTGTTGTTGTTTCCTATGAATTTCCAGGCCTCAACATGCCCCTAGCCCTTTTTCGGCGGGGCGGGGCGGGTGCGGGTGCGGCGGTTGGATTTTGTGGACCGGGTGGAGGGTAAGACTCAGCCTCAATGGGTTGCACTAGGGTTAAGACAACCTGGGGCATTGCTGGTTGAGCTAGTGTATCAAGATACCACACTGGGATTCCCAACATAAATTTGGGTAGGCTTAAGGTCGCCATGACTGGCTTGTTGATGTATTTTTAACTTTAGAATGTATTCATCTATGTATCTTATGTATTGTAACCCGATGTTTATTCCGGGATGTATCTATTATGTAATTGATTCATGTTGTCATGCCCCGATGTTTCAATTAGGAGAATCAATAATGTAAACAAGTCATGTCAAGTCATAGTGGGTAACCCTCTGATTGTCTAAGGGTTAAAGTCCCCGCAGTTCCAGGGAACTAGGGTTATTATACTCTCCAAGTAGAGGTCGGCCCTAGTAGGGTTTAGTCATGTCAGGATTAGTATAAATAGAGAGCTGTACTCTCTATTTAGCACACATCACTTACACACTCAAGTGTAGCGCATAGTTGAGAAAGGAGAAGACACCGGGGCTAGACAAGAAGAATATTACTACTGTCGGGAGTGCATCTTACTATTTTGGGGTTTTACATCTTGTGCTGATTCTATCTCTAATGAAGTTGCAGGGTTTTCTCCATTTATGGTTTCCCCAATGAAAAACACTGTGTTCATTGTCTCTTGTGTTTAATTTTTGTACTTTTTGTTCTCTCAGTAAAGATCCTAACATAATGCTAGCTTGAATGTTGAAAAACTAACATGGTATTAGAGCTAACTTGAGAAGAAGACACTGTGCAGCTGTCGAAACTAAGGATTCCTAGTTTGTGGATCTTCCTCCATAGATTTTCACCAAAAAGTAAAGTGGAGTAACTCTCCTCCTTAGGGCGTATCTTTCTATCGAAGCAGAATCCAATTCTGAGGTTTTTCAGTTTTGGCCCTATCACTATTGTCGAAAAATAGGGCTTTTCATAGAAGAGGAAATTTTTAGTGAGCCTAGGCCTGAATTGATCTCCTCTCCAAAATCAAAGTTAGGGACAAATTTCAAGACATTTGGGTGGACAGAAATCTGGAAAAGCAAAACCCTAATTTGCTCCTAAACCAGCTCTGTAGGATTTCAGCTCAAGTTTCAGATCCAAAATCTTGACCCTGGTAAGATCTAAAATCTTTTGTATTTCCATTTGAGGTTCTCAGTTAATATGTCTCATCATACCAAGCTTGATGAAAATATTGAGGGAGCTGATAACTTCTGATCCTGGAAGTATAGGATCTCTCTGGTCCTAGAAGAAAATGAGTTAGACTCCTACATCCATGAGGAGGTTCTAGTGCCAGAGGGAGATGAGGAAAAGGCCTTACATAAGAAGAACATGGTTAAGGAAAAGAGGATAATTGCTGATTCTATCAAGGATCACCTTATCCCATAGGTGTCCTCTCTCAAAACACCTAAAGCTATGTTTGATGCCCTAACCAAATTGTTTGAAGGGAAGAACATAAACCGGAAGATGACTATGAGAAACCAACTAAAGAATGTGAAAATTCAGAATGCAGAAACAATCCGCTCTTACTTCACAAGAGTTTCTCAGATCAAAGAAAAACTAGAAGCAGTTGATGAAGAAGTGTAAAATGCAGAGATTGTGATGACTACCTTAAATGGCCTTCCTAAGTCATGGGATTCTTTCATCCAAGGAATCTATGCTAGAAAGAAGTTAGTCAAGTTCAGCAGACTATGGGAAGAGTGATCTGAAGAAGAAGCTCGGATAGAAGCTCGAGAAGAAAAGATGGGAAGTGAAGATCAAGATCTCACGGTACACTCCAAGTCTCACTCCAAGTCAACCAAAAGAAGATCTCATAGCTCCAGAGGTAAGCACTCTCACAAAGATATCACTAGAAAATATTTATCTAGGATCATATGTTATACATGTGATGAAGTAGGACACTATGCAATGAATTGTCCTAAGAAACAGAAACTGATGAAGAGGAGCAACAAAAGAAGACATCATGCTCATGTTGCAGAGGATGATGAACCATCTAGGAAGAGATCCAGATATGAAAGTGAAGATTCTTCAAGCGAGGATGAATATGTTCTGATCTCCGCTCTCATAGGTAACATTACTCATGGAAGTGATGATTGGATTATAGATAGTGGGGCTTCCAAACATATGACTGGATTCAAGGAATCCTTTGTGAGACTGTGAGAACATGAATCACCTCACAAGGACTAAAGAAGAACCTTCTCTCCATGTCAGCATTAGATGCAAAAGGAATGTGGGTTGCATTCATAGATGGTCAAATCATCATGTGGCCAAAAGGAAATACTATCGATGATGTGGTAGTGATTGGAGAACAAGAAGGAGGACTGTACAAATTGAAGGGCCATCCAGAACAAGCCTTGATCCATGACACAGTAGAGCCAAGTGAAATTTGGCATAGAAGGCTTGCACATGTGCATTACAGAGCACTACCTATTGCAAGCAAATCTGTCCAAGGTCTTCCAAAAATCCAAGCAAAACATGATGGGGTCTGCAAAGGATGTACGAAAGGAAAGAATACAAAGAAGACATTTCCAAGCAGCGAAAGCGAAGAAAAAGGAAGCTTGGAAATCATCCACTCCGATGTATGCACTCCTATGTCATCAAACTCACTAAGCGGGTATGCACACTATGTTTATTTTATTGATGATTTTTCTAGGAAGACATGGGTTTACTTCATGAAGAACAAAGATGAAGTATTCAGTAAGTTCAAAGAATTCAAATCCTTGATCTAGAACCATACTGAAAAGAATATCAATACCTTTTGATCTGATAATGGTGGAGAATTCACTTCAAATGAATTCAAAGAGCTATGTAAAGAATCAGGGATTAAGAGGGAGTTGTCCACTCCTTATAATCCACAACATAATGGGATTGTGGAACAGAAGAACATAACTATCATGGAAGCTGCAAAAGCAATGCTTCATGATCAAGACCTTCCTATGCATCTTTGGGTGGAAGCTACCAGAACAGTGGTGTATGTACAGAACTGTACTGCACATAGAGTATTCGAGAACAAGACTCCTAAAGAAGTCTTCTCCAGCAAGAAACCAAAAGTCAGCCATCTCAGAATATTCGGTTGTCTTGTGTACATCCACATTCCAAAAGAGAAGAGGACTAAATTAGATCCTTCAGGAAAGAAGGGTATATTTGTGGGATACTCTAAAAGCTCGAAGGCTTATACAATGTATTTCCCAGGATACAATAATATTGACATCAATAGGGATTTAACATTTGATGAAGACACAACTTACAACAAATCCAGAAAGAGAGCTGCTGAAGAACCTGAAGAAGCAGAAGCACCCAGAATTCATGATACAACCATGAATGAAGAAGTTCAAGAAGAAGTTCGAGAATTTGAAGAACCACAAAGACCTGTAGATCCACCTCTAGAGAAGAATCCTCATAAGAGGAAAACTGCTTGGGTACGAGAACTTATCCAAGGTGTGGAAAGATATGGGGCTCTGGAAGAGAATCACAGAGAAAGAAAGAGGACAAGATCCTATTCCAGGTATGTAGCTTTACTATGTGATTTCATTGATAAAGAACCTTCAAGTTATGAAGAAGCGGCAGAAAAGAAAGAATGGAAGGGTTCTATGATCGAAGAGTACCAATCGATCATGAAGAATGATGTTTCGGATGTTGTCCCAAGACCAGACGTGAAGTCAGTTATAACTTCCAAATGGATATACAAGATCAAACATGATGCAAATGGTAGCATTGAAAAATATAAGGCAAGATTTGTAGCTCGGGGTTTCTCTCAGAAGGAAGGAATAGACTATGAAGAAACCTTTGCACCTGTAGCCAGATACACTTCCATCAGATCAGTACTTGCTCTGGCTGTAGTGATGAAATGGAAGATACACTAGATCGATGTCAAGACTGCTTTTTTGAATGGTGTAGTGGAAGAGGAAGTGTATGTAGAAAAACCACTCAATTTTGAGACACATGACAAGGAGTCTCATGTGTGCAGATTGAAGAAAGCCCTGTATGGTTTGGAACAGGCACCCAGGACATGGTACGACAAAATTGATATCTTTCTATCCAGTTTGGACTTTACCAAGAGTAAAGCAGATTCCAACCTCTACTACAAGGTTGAATATGACAACCGAGTGATGCTTCTACTATATGTAGATGATCTATTTGTGACAGGTATGGATGGGTTAATTACTGATACAAAGAGAAATATTGCTGTTGAGTTCGAGATGAAGGACGTGGGTATGATGCATTAATTTATAGGTATGGAGGTGTGGCAAAGTGCAGATGGAATCTTCCTTGGATAGGGGAAGTATGCAGTAGAGATCCTGAAGAGGTTTGGGATGATGGACTGCAAGACTATGGCCACACCTATGGAAACGAACCTTAAGCTATTGAGTGATGCTTCATTAGAGTCGGTTGATGCTACAATGTATCATAAGATGATTGGGTCCTTGATGTACCTGATGAACATGAGACCAGGAATTTGCTTTTCTATGAACACCTTGAGCCAGTTCTTGACAGATCCGATAAATGTTCACTTGATTTCTACAAAGCATATTTTGAGGTACCTAAAGGGTACAGTTGATTATGGGCTCAAGTACTATGTGAATCAGAAGATTAACCTAGAGGGTTATGTTGATTTAGATTGGGCAGGCAGTGCCATCGATAGGAAGATCACTTCAGGGTGTTGCTTCAGTATGGGATCAGGTGTGATCTCTTAGTTTAGCAGGAAGCAATCATGTGTGGAACTAAGTACAGCTGAAGCAGAGTATGTCGCAGCTTGTTCATCTAGTTGTCAGGAAGTATGGCTATAGAAGCTACTCTCTAGTTTATTTGATCTCCATATGGATGCTACTTGTATACATTGTGACAACCAGATTTGCATGATGTTTTCATAGAATCTAGTGTTCCATGACAAGTCGAAGCACATCGAGATCAAGTATCACTACATCATGGATATGGTGCGGAGAGGAGCAGCGAAGCTCTAGTATGTTGTGATGGAGGAACAAATAGCTGATGTGTTGACAAAGCCATTGGCCAAAGTGAAGTTCAAGTACTTCAGGGAGAAGGTTGGTGTTCTCCAGACCAAGGTTTCCTCCAAGGGAAAGTGATGAGTCCCAAATCCATTCTGACGAGTAGGTAAGATGTAAGGGCTGAGCCATTCTATCATGGTGAGAGGATTCAGTTCCTTCCATGTCATATATGAGTGCTGAGATCCAAATCCATTCTGACAAGTAGGTAAGATGTAAGGGTTGAGCCATTCTATCATGGTGAGAGGATTCAGTTCCTTCCATGTCAGATATGAGCGTTGAGATACAAATCCATTCTGATGAGCAGGTCAGATGTAAGGGCTGAGCCATTCTTTCATGGTGAGAGGATTCAGTTCCTTCCATGTCAAATATGAGTGCTGAGATTCATAGCCATTCTGAAGAGCAGGTTAGATATAAGGGCTGAGCCATTCTATCATGGTGAGAGGATTTAGTTCCTTCCATGTCAGATATGAGTTCTGGCCATTCTATCAAGTAGGACAGATGTAATGGAAACTGCCACTCTCCGGGAGAGTGGAGGCACCTGGTCTATTACCAGATAGCTCAGTCTGGGACTGGGGGCCTTTCTGATGAGGGTGGAGGATTTGGTTCCTTCCAGGTCATATGTGAGTGCAGGCCATTATGGTGAGGTTGTAGGACTTGTTTCCTACCAAGTCAGATATAAGGGAAACTGCCATTCTCCGGGAGAATGGAGGAACTGGTTCATTACCAGGTAGCTCAGTCTGGGACTGGGGGCCTTTCTGGTGATGGTGGAGGATTTAGTTCCTTCCAGGTTAGATGTGAGTTCAAGCCTTTCTAGTGAGGGTGGAGGACATGTTTCCTTCGAGGTGAGATATAAGTGTTGAATCCTTTTCACAGATGATAGTAATGTCCTGTCATGCTGGTGAATGTGAGTGCTAGGCCTTTCTGATGGGATTGTAGGTTTCTACATGATTAGATGTGAGTGATGGGCGTGCCATTTTGATGAGTAGGTCAGATGTAAGTGCTGGAAAAAGAACTACATGATGGCTAGGCATAAAACTAGCATGAAAGAAGGTTGGCTCTGTAGAACTTCCTATGACGAGATAGCACACATGATGATGACCAGATGAGATCAAGATCAAGCTATGATCTAGATCTAGTTATGATGACTCCGAGAGATCCAGATCGAGTGATGATCTAGATCCATTAGTTATGATCCAAATCGAGTGAAGATCCAGATCCAACAGTGATGATCCATATCCAGTCTAGTGATGATGATCCAGATTCAAAGAATGAAGATGACTTGAAGACTCAGAAGACTCGAGATGCAGATGACAAGATGATCCAGTTGATATAGAGAAGAAGACCAGTGCTGAAAATTGTGTCAAAAGAATACCTTCCTAGTTAAGAGGGAGTGTTGATGTATTTGTAACTTTGGAATGTATTCATCCATGTATATTATGTATTGTAACCCGATGTTTATTTCAGGATGTATCTATTATGTAATTGAGTCATGTTGTCATGCCTCGATGTTCCGATCGGGAGAATCAATAATGTAAACAAGCCATGTCAAGTCATAGTGGGTAACCCTCCGATTATCTAAGGGTTAAAGTCCCCGTAGTTTCGGGGCACTAGGGTTATTAGACTCTCCAAGTAGAGGTCAGCCCTAGTAGGATATTAGTCATGTTGGGATTAGTATAAATAGAGAGCTGGACTCTCTATTTAGCACACATCACTCATACACTCAAGTGTAGCACATAGTTTAGGAAGGAGAAGACATTGGGGCTAGACAAGAAGAAGATTACTATTGTCGAGAGTGCATCTTACTATTTTGGGGTTTTACATATTGTGATGATTCTATCTCCGAGGAAGTTGTGGGGTTTTCTCCATTTATGGTTTCCCCAATGAAAAAAACTGTGTTCATTGTCTCTTGTGTTTGATTGTTGTACTTGTTGTTCTCTCAGTAAAGATCATAACATAATGCTAGATTGAATGTTAAAAAACTAACACAGCTTGCTCATGACACTAGGTGGAGGGAAGAGGAAGAGAATCATATGGACTGGGGATGATCCCAAATAACTCCTGGCTAGTTGCATGTTGGGATGCGGTTATGGTTGTGGCTATGCATAATGCTGCTGCTTCGAGTGATGTTACGGATGCTATTGGTGTTGTGGCTATGGACGATGTTGTGGTTGTGGTTGGGGCTGCGGCCACGGTTGTTGTTTGGGTGCAACGATGCTTGATGAGACCATGCACAAGTACACAATTTCATTTTATGTCAGTGGTGGTGACACTAATAGGAAAGGAGTTGTCATGGAGGTATCGAAAAACAACCCAGGGCCCACATTCAACAATGGGGAGGCNGTTAGTGGTGGTGACACTAATAGGAAAGGAGTTGTCATGGAGGTATCGAAAAACAACCCAGGGCCCACATTCAACAATGGGGAGGCAGGTGTCTTTTCAATCATAGTGTTGGTTGTAGGGATGACATTAGTGTGTGTGGTCGCCCCTTGTGGCTCAATGGTGGTGATGGTAGGGATAATGTTGGCAGGTGCCGTTAACCCTTGTGGATCATGATAAGTGAGATGATCAACCATCACAATCTTCCCTTCATGGGGGAACATCATGAGATGGAAGACAGTTGATGCGATTGCTCTTATGGCATACATGTAACTCCTTCTGAGGAGGAGGTTGTAGTCCAGTTGAGCATTGACGACCTCTATGTCGATCAGCACTGTCTTCCTCGATAGTGTGATGGAGACATGGGGGAGGATTCCTTGGGATTTAGTGGGATGTCCATCATAAGCCTGCAGAGTTGTGGAGGACGGTTACAGAATTGGTGATCCAAGTTTCTGCCAAACCAAGGTAGACATAATGCACATGGATGCCCCCTCATCCACTATGCACCAGTGCACAACCAAATTTTGGATGGAAACCGAGATTTGAAAGGTGATGGTCGATGGCATGCACGGTTCTCCATTCTCTGTGTTGAATGTGATCAAATTGGAGTCAGAGGGGTCTACTGCCCCTAGCGCGGATAGTAAGGTTTTTCGCTGCGTTGGGAATGTTTTAAGTACCTCAAGAGAAGACATCGCAGTTGGCGTTTGGGCCAAATCATCCACAATGTTATAGTTGATTGTAGCTCTAGTTGTGGTGTTATTGGCAATTCTGCATATGGGGGGGCACGGGAACAGGGGTAAGTGAAGAAGCAGGTTGACTGTCTTAGACGTGAATGCTACTGATGAGTCAGCAGGTTCAGTGGTGATACCGTACTGATTTCATCTAGTTTCTAAGTTGACCTCTTTAGTCGTCATGGCTAGTAGGTGGTGAACACCTATTTCAGCCATGGGAGGTGCCCTCGAAGCATTGGGGTTGGGCTGGGGAGGGGGTGTTGTTGCCACCAACCCTTGGACAGGGAGTGGGTTTTGAAGCACCATAGGAGGAGGTCCTTGTGTTGCTGGGTTGAGTTGGGCATGATTTGCAGCATTGGAATCCTGTTGGGCCTCGTTTTGAATGGCCTGCTTCACATGATCCATGAGGGGACACTCGAATGTGTAGTGCCCATAAACATCATAGAGTGTGCATGGTTAATTCGTGCACAACTGAGCGTTGCGTCTTGGTGCATTTTGTCGTGGGGGGTTTTGGGCTGGTCAGTTTGCCGCGACATTGTTGGGAGGGTTCAGTTGTTGACCACCTCATTGCGGTTGGTTATTACCTTGGTTCTGGGGCTAATTATTTTGAGCTTACCCTTGTTGATTGTTGGGGGTATGCTGGTTGGGACGGTTTTGTTGTATGAACACTTGTCTCAACGGAGTGGGTGGAGCAAGGGTGGAGGCTTGAACTGGTTGCACTGGCGGTGCAGAGTAGATTTGTGGGGGTCGTGGTGCCACAATTGTGGAAATTTTCCCCACATACTGCTGTGTTGGCCAAGCAATGGCCTGAGCCTATTGCGGTGGTGTAGGCTGTGTGTAGGAATTTGTTGCTCTGGACTGAGACATCATTCTTGCGTAGTCTGGAGCTTGGTTCTGGTAAGCAACACTAGCAGTGTTTCTTGGTTGTGGTGTAATGGTAGGTGGTGTCAGTCAAGGTTGTGGCTGTTGGGAGACTGATACTATGATGCCATCCGCAGCATGGGATGCCCCCGATGCATCATGGTATGAGGTACTCAGCCGGAGAGTGTCTGGAATTACGGTGTACAGGTATCCAGACTGAGCATAGATAAGGTCAAACTGTTGGGCCTTTAGTATGGCCTCTTCTTTGGATTGGGGACGTTCGGATGCAACGCCTTTTGCTATGGGTGGGAGCAAGGTCTTAAGGAACCAATACAAGAAGATCTTATCATCAAGTTGGATTTTTCATAGGCTACGACATCGTCGCTACTCATGGATATGGTCAGTTATATGAGTGGTAGTGTTTTTGACGATAGGATAATAGGATCTCCACCCCTTCGTCATATCTGACAGGGAGTTGGAAATACTGTAGGAACATGAATTATAGGGAGTTGAAGTCCGGGTAATTAGCTTGTGGTAGCTCAATCTACCATTTGGCCACAGCGCCTATAAGGGTGCGTTGGAATAGCGTCAGCCAGATGGAGTCATCTACGATGCTGTTGGATGAGCACCATAGATGGAATGTCATTATGTGGTTCTGTGGACATTCTCCTACTTTGCCTTCAAACTTGGGGATGTCTGATGGTAGCTTAGTTGGCATTGGAGGCCAAAAGGCTTGATGGTGAATGGGGTCATTTGTTAATCTGGCCAAGTCAGGCAAGTTAAGATGAGTCATGAATGGCATATTTGACCCCAAGTTGATGTGGGATGGGGATGCGATGGTGGTGGGGTTTGCAGGTGCATAATGCATCTGCACGGTTGGGGGTGCTTGCGGTGGCACCATTGCGGATGGGCCAATGCCCCCAAGTGTTGTGGGAGGGATAGTGTGGGTGGAAGGGACATTTCCCCCATGCATGATAGTAGGGGTAATGTAAGTGGATGTTCCACTACCCCCCTTGTGTGGTAGGAGGGGTAGTGTAGGTGGAGGCACCACTTCCCCCGTGTGCTACCAGTGGGACAGCTTGGCTGGTCACTAGAGGTGGTAGAAGTTGACTAATGACAGTCTGCATAACTATGCTTAGGCCACTTGCTAGATTGTGGTTGATAGGTTGGGATGTGGACATGGGTCCACTTGCTAAGGTTATGTCGAAAAATGGATCCTGGTTGGCACTAGCCATGGGGCTTGATGGTGTGGTATGGAGGTCTAGTTCAGACTAATATGGGTTTGAATCAGAATCAGAGGTTGTGTAGCCTTCTGATGGTGCAGGAGATCACTGAGAATGGTTTCGACGGTGTCGATTGAGTGTTCCAAATGGTGGTGGTTCACCTCTTAGGCGTGAGGAAGAGCATGGAGGATCACTTGTGTTTTTATGTATGAAACTGGTGGGAATGATGTTTGGACCCTAGTTTCAATGGATTCCTATTGGCTGTAGGTGGTCACTTGGCCACCAAGACTACTAGAAGACAGTGCTTGGCTTGTTCCTCATAAGTGTTTCTACTCAATCGGAAGGGGTCCTTGCCCGTTTCACTTGGCAAATCCTCTCAATGGCCAGCTACTTTGGGGTTCCTGTGGTACTCCTGACAATGCTTTTCTAGGAAGAGCCCAAGTACTTCGCATAGTTGAAGCAATCAGGGACTTATGTCCTCAAATACCGTAGAGTTATTTGTACTTAGTGTAAATTGGTAAATTTTAAGGCTCACTCAGCGTCACGAACTGAGTTGGGTTAATTTGTTGGTATGGTGTATCTGTTTGTTTTTTTTTCTGGTATTTGGTAGCTGCAAATGGTTTATTAATTCATCATGGTAGAGTTCATGTCATTGTGTATGCATGCATTTGAATAATCATAAATTGTGAACAAATACAATTTTTTAAACCTGAATGTGTATGGCCTAACTAGATGTCTACCTCACATCGATATTCCTCTTCAACCAAGAGAAGGTGCTAGTCTCTCAACACAATGGAACTAAGCCCATCTGTAGATCCTCAGGTCACCTCCCGGATGCAAGGTTGGTCATTAGGGAGGACGCTTAGAACCATGAGAAGCCTTCCTTCTCTAGCCCCTCTACCTTCCAGGTCATCCGGTTTTAATGGTTTGGAACAATATAGTGGAGTGCCTAGATCTATACGAGCTTTCCCTTCGTCGTATCCCAGAATACCCCAGAGGGTGATGACTAGGTAGAGGAGGAAGGGGAAGCAAGACAGTTAATTTTAGGTTGATTTTAGTTAGGCTAGGTTCATTTGATTAAGCCATTTAACATTTACTTGGCATCTACACATTGTTTATGAAAGAAATTGCAGAAAATGAAAACGGAAACTGAAATTGACTTGCAGTACTGGACAGACGCAGCTGAGCCACACTGACAGTCCTATAAAACTAAATTTTAACTATTATTAATTTGAAATTAAATTTCTATTTGACAGGCCGCACATTTCTAATCAAATCTGGCGAGGGGGCCATGATATTTTTTCAGAAACAGGCGAGGGGGTCGCAGAGAATGCAGAAACAGTCGCGGACTAAGTTTCTTGGTTCAAGTTACACTTATCGGGGGATTAAGTGCACCCTAGGTGCACCTATATGCCCATTAAGTGCACCCCAGTCTCATTTTTGGCCCTGATAAGAGTGCCCTATCCCAAATTTGGGGTTTTTTGTGAGGAAGAGTAAGATTTGGCCGACAGTAACTTGTGTTGTGGCCAATCTGACTCATTTTTTCCTAGCATAGGCATCAGCAGTACTGAAAACAAAAAATAAACTAAATCTAAAGTGGATTTAACAGGAAATTTTTGAAAACTAGGGCAAAAAATTTAAAAACTTGAAAATTAAAAATTTGGACCAGGGATCCTGTGGGATCAAGCTGATATGGTTACCAATTCTGTAGTAGATATTTCTCCCTACTACAGGGGCAGGAATGGCCTGCTAGTGGGTAAATGCAAAAAATAAAATGTAAGGTAAATAGATAGACACTAAACTAAGCTAAGAACAGAAAGAAGATAGAAGCAATGGTGAACCCCTCTACAAACACAAGCTAGGGTTCCACCTCCAAAGACCTGCAAACAAAGATTAAGCTACAATAACCTACAAAAAAATATTAAACATAAACCTGCAAATGAAATAAGAGTTAGAAAGCAAAGAAAACTAAGAAACTAAGAAACAAAACATGAAATATGGTTATACCTTCTCTTGGGTGGAAATGGGCCACCATGCCCTAGCTTGTGGAAGCACCTCTCTTGGATGGGGGAGCAATTGCTCAATGGAAATGGGGGAGAGGGAGTGTGGGTGGATTGAGAGGAAAAGGTCTCAAGGCATCCATGGGTAGCATAACAATATGCAAGGGAGAAGTCTTTTGAGAGTGACCCCCTACTCTCCTTTTATAGCTTTTTTGGGGTTTTAGGGTTTTAAGCCCTTGGTATGGGCTTTAGCCCCTTTTTTGGGATTTTATCCCCTTTCGCCATAATTTTAGCTCCTTTTATGGTTTTATCCCTTAGGAGAGTATTTTGGGATCCTTTTTGTGGTATTGAAGCCTTTTTCTTCATCTTTAGGCTATTTTGAGGGTGTGGGGGTCTAATGGAGGGTCGTGAAGTGGTGTCCTTGGGTGGTGTAGGTCATAGAGAGCTTAGTGAGGGATTTTTTGGGTTAACGTGCCTAGAGACAGGAGGAGTCTTTGATGGACTTGGAGGTAGGTGCAACATCATCTCAATTGGATGGACATGAGTCAACACATCTTGGGTCCTTAGAGGTAGGGTAGGTGGTTTAAGGTACCACACAAGATCTCCCAGTGTGAAATCCTGTAGATTGTGGGCTGCCAAGACAGACTTACTCATGATCCCAGATGGTAGGAAAAGGAAAAGGAAAATAAAAAGGAAAAGGATCATGTTGATCGAGAATGAACCCCATTGTTTCCCTAGTAACTGAGGTTGAGGTTGCAGCTACGGATGGAGTTTCAGCTGCAGAAACAACGGAAGACATAGGTATGATGGACCATTAGTGATGGTGGAGACTAGTGGGTAAATTTAACTGGAAATTATGTAAATGGACATGGTGTCTTAAGAAGGAGGTGGGGGGTGAATTTCTTCGATCAATGTGATCTTAGAATCCAGGGAATGTTGACGGAGGTCGGCTAAAGCCATGTGAAATTCAGGCAAGTCTTAGCAATGGTGATAATAGTGTCCATACAAACTGTAGAGGGCACATACATGGTTTGATTTTAGTGACTTGTTTTCGACTATTGGCATGGTTGGAAGTTCAACCATTGGGGGGTTTTCGGTTATGTCCATGGAATCCAAATGTGCAGGGATCATTGGAATCTCAGGGTAGTTCTGAGTTGGATGGCCCTGTTGTTCACAGATGGCGCAAGGAGGGATCTGCCAAGGTTCTGGGGTGGCTTTGGCATTCTTGCCCTTGGCCCTTTTCGGGTGGGGCGGTGCATTTGCGGGTGCGGTGGTTGGTTTTTGCGGACCGGGTGGGTGATGAGACTCAACTGCAATGGGTTGAACGGGGGTTGAAACTACCTGGGGCATTGATGGTTGAGCTGGTGGATCAAGATACCACATGGGAATTCCCAACGTAAAGTTGGGTAGGTTCAGGGTGGCCATTATCAAATTTCTCATGACACTAGGTGGGGGAAAGAGGAAGGGAATTGTATGAAGTGGTGAAGAGCCCAGATAACTCCCTGCTGGTTGTATGTGGTGGTGTGGTTATGGTTGCGGCTTCACATAATGCTACAGCTACAGGTGATGTTGCGCCTGCNGTATGAACTGGTGAAGAGCCCAGATAACTCCCTGCTGGTTGTATGTGGTGGTGTGGTTATGGTTGCGGCTTCACATAATGCTACAGCTACAGGTGATGTTGCGCCTGCTGTTGGTGTTGTAGCTACGGATGGTGTTGCGGTTGCGGTTGGGGATACGACTGCGCTTATTGTTTTGGTGGAGTGGTGCTAGCTGAGACCATGCAAAAGTCCGTAGTCTCATTTGGTGTCAGTGGCGATGAAACTAAGGGGAAATGAGTCATCATGGTGGTATCAGCAAACAACCTAGGGCCCACATTCAACAATGGGGAGGCTGGTGTGCTGTCAACCATGGTGTTGATTGCAAGGACAACATTGGTGTGTGTGGTCATCCCTGGTGGCTCAATGGTGGTGATGGTAGGGATAGCGTTGGCAAGTGCTATTAACCCTTATGGATCATGATAAGTGAGCTGATAAACCTCCACAATCTTCCCTTCATGGGGGAACATCATGAGACAGAAGACAGTTGATGCGACAGCTCTCATGGCATACATATAACTTTTTTCAAGGAGAAGGTTATAGTCCAGTTGAGCGTTGACAACCTCTATGTCGATCAGCACTATCTTCCTGGCTAAAGTTATGGGGACATGGGGGAGGATTCCTTGGGCTTTAGTGGGATGGTCATCATAAGCCCGCAGAGTTGTAGAGGATGGTTGTAGAATTGGTGATCCCAGTTTCCACCAAACCATGGTAGACATAACGCATGTAGATGTCCCCTCATCTACTATGCACCGGTGCACAACCAAGTTCTGGATAGATACCAGGATTTGGAATTTGATGGTTGATGGCATGCATGGTTCTTCATTATCCGTGTCGAAGGGATCTATGGCCCCAAGGGAGGCTAGCAACACTTTTCGCTGTGTTGAGCATATTTTGAGTACCTCTAGAGTGGACATGGCTGTTGGTGTTTGGGATAAATCATCCATAATGCTATAGATGACAACAGCTCTAGCCGTGGCATTGATGGCCACTCGAAATATGCAGGGGTGGGGGAATGGGGGTAACTAAAGAGCTAGGTTGACTGTTTTGGATGTAGATTTCACTAATGTGTCAGCGGGTTCGGTGGTGGTACCGTACTGATTCTGTCTAGTTTGTAGGTTAACCTCTTCAGTCGTCATGGCTAGTAGGTGGTGGAGACCTATTTCTTCAATGGGAGATGCCCCTGTAGAATTGGGATTGTCCTAGGGAGAGGGTGTGGTTTCCACCAATCCTTGGACTAGTAGTGGGTTTTGAAGCACCATAGGAGGAGATCGTTGTGGTGTCGGATTGGGTTGGGCTTCGTTCATGGCATTGGTGGCCTATTGGGCCTCATTCTGAATGGATTTCTTAGTGTGACCCATGAGAGGACACTCGAATGTGTAATTCCCATAGACCTCACAGAGTGTCCATGGTTGGTTTATGCACAACGGGACGTTGTGTCTAGGATCATTTGGTTGTGGGGGGTTTTGGGCCGGTCGATTTGCTGCAGCATTGTTGGGAGGGTTTGGTTGTTGACCACCTCCTTGTGGTTGGTTACTAGCTTCGTTTCAAGGCCAATTATTTCTAGCTTTCCCTTGTTGATTGTTGGGGGCAGGCTGGTTGCAGCGCTTTTGTTATGCAAATACTTGTCCCAATGGAGCGGGTGGAGCAGGGGCGAGGGCTTGAACCACCTGTGCTGGTGGGGCATAATAAATTTGGGTGGGCTGCGGTGCCACAAATGTCAGAATTTGCCTCGTGTACTACTGTGTTGGCCATGCCATGGCCTGAGCCTCTTGCAGTGGCATAGGTTGTGCATAGGAAGTTGTTGCTCCAGACTGGGACATCATTCTAGCATAGTCTGGAGTTTGGTTTTGGTAAGAAACACTAGCAGTATTGCTTGGTTGTGGTGTAACGGTAGGTGGTTTTGGATGATGTTGTGGCTATTGGGAGACCGAGCCTATGATGTCGTTCGTAGCATGGGATGCCCCTGGTGCATCCCGATAGGAGGTATTTGGATGGGGGGCGTTTGGAATGACGGTGCATAGATATCCATACTGCGCATAGATAAGGTCAAAATGTTGGGATTTCAGTATGGCCTCCTCTTTGGATTGGGGACATTTGGATGCCACATCCTTTGCTATGGGCAGGAGTAAGGTCTCGAGGAACCAATCCAAGAATATCCTGTCGTCAAGCTGTATTTTACATAAGTTGTGACGTCGCCGCCCCTCATGGATGTGGTTAGTTATATGTGTCGTAGTGCTTTGGTGACATGATAACAGGATCTCCACCCCTTCATCATGTCTGACAGGAATTTGGAAATACTGTAGGAACATGAAAGCTAAGGAGTTGAAATCAGGAGACTTGGCCTGCGATAGCTCAATGTACCATTTGGCCGCAGCATTTGTAAGGGTGCATTGGAATAGCCTCAGTCTGATGGAATTGTCTTCGATGCTGTTGGATGAGAACCATAGATGGAATGTCATAATGTGGTTTTGGGGACATTCCCCTACCTTTCCTTCAAACTTAGGAATGTATGATGGTAGCTTGGTTGGCATGGGAGGCTAAAAAGCTTGATGGAGGATGGGGCCGTTCATTAATCAAGCCAAATCAGGAAGGTTAAGACGAGCCATGAAAGGAATATTTGACCCCAGGTTGATGTGAGATGGCGAAGGGATGGTGGTGGGGTTTGCTGGTGCATAATGTACCTACATAACTGGGGGTATTGGTTGTGCCATTGTAGATGGGCTAATTCCCCCACTTGTGGTGGGAGGGATAGTGTGGGTGGAGGGGACATTTCCCCTATGTATGACAGCAAGGGCAATGTTAGTGGATGGTCCACTACCCCCTTGTGTGGCAGGAGGGGCAGTGTGTGTAGAAGGGCCACTGCCCCCATCTGTTGCAAGTGGTCCAGCTTGGCTGGTCACTATGGGTGATGGCAGCTGACTGATGACAGTTTGCATGACTATGCTTGGGCCACCTGAATGGTTGTTGGTGATAGTTTGTGGTGTGGACATGGGTCCACTCGCTATGGTTATGCCAAAAAATGGATCCGGATTTGCACTAGCCATGGGGCTTGATGGTGCAGTATGGAGGTCTGGTTCATACTAGTATGGGTCTGAATCTGAATCAGAGGCTATGTGGCCTTCTGGTGGGGTGGGAGATCATTGAGAATGGTGTCGATAGTGTCAATTTAATGTCCTAAATGGTGGTGGTTCACCTCTTAGGCATGAGGAAGAGCGGGGCGGATCAATTGTGTTAGATTTTTATCAAACTGATGGGAATGATGTTTGGACCCCGGTTTCAATGGCTTCCTATTTGCTATAGGTAGTCACTCAGCCACCAAGATTTCTGGAAGACAGCACTTGGATTTTTCCTCATGAGCATTTCTACTCAATCGATGGGGTCGTAGCCCGTTTCGCTTCGCAATTTGTGTCAGTGGCCAGCTACTTTGGTGTTCCCATGGTAATCCTTACAATGAGTTTATGGGCTGAGCCCAAGCACTTCCCACAGTTGAAGCAGTCAGGGAATTCTATCCTCAAATACTGCAGATTTGTTTGAAGTTAGTGTAAATTGATAAAGTTTAAGGCCCTCTCAGCGTCATGAACTGAGTTGGGTTGATTACTTGGTATGGTGTATTTTTTTCTGTCTTTCTGGTATTAGGTGGATGCAAATGGTTTATGAATTCATCATATTGTGGCATAGTTCATATCATTGTTGTGCAAGTAGTGAATAATCAGAAATTTGTAAACAGATACATTTTTAACCCTGAATGTGACAGCCTAACTAGGTGACTAACTTACACCTATATTCCTCTTATACCAAGAGAAGGTGCTGGGATCTCAACACAATGGGACTAGGCCCATTTGTAGATCCACAGGTCACCTCCCGGATGCAAGGTTTGTCAACAGGGAGGACACTTAGTGCTGTGAGAATGCCTCCTTCTCTACCCCCTCTACCTTCTAGGTCATCCGATTTTAATGGTTTAGAACAATATTCAGTGAAGGGCCTAGGAATATACGAGCTATTCCCTTTGTCGTATCGCATAATACCTCGAAGGGTGATGACTAGGTAGAGGAGGAAAGGTAAGCAAGACTGTTAATTTTATGTCAATTTTAGTTAAGCTACATTCATTAACTAAGCCATTAAATTTTATTTTCAATTTACACTTTGTTTTTTGATGCAATTATAGTAAACTGAAACAGAAATAGAAATTGAGCGAATGTGTTGGACAGAGGCGGCTGAGCCGCACTAACAGTCCCTATTAAACTGAAAATTAAGTACTGATTGAAATACCACATGTTTCAGGTTAATTTCGGTGAGGAGGTCGCAAAGTTTTTCAAGAAACGGGCTAGGGGGTCGCACAGATTTCACAGACATAAGTGGTCTGCCTGTCTGAGTGAAGTCGCACCTTTTGGGGTGAAAAGGGTGACCTGGTCATGCTTGTGATGCCTAAAAGAGTGACCTCATCCCCTATTCAAGCTCGATAAGTGTGACCTACCCCGGATTTGGAGTTTTTCAGATCCTGAGTCAGATCTGGTTGACGGTAACCTGTATTGTGGCCAAATTGACTCATATTTTCCTTGCAGAGGATTTGGAAACAATAAAAACTGGAAATAAACTAGATCTAAACTATATTTGACAAAAAAATTCTAAAAGTAGGGCATAAATTGAAAAAACTTGAAATTTTTAAAAACTGAACTAGGGATCCTGTGGGATTCCCCGGTATGGTCGCTAGATCTGTAGCAGGGATTTCTCCTTGCTATAGGGGAAGGAATGGATCGATTCTATCTATAGGATAGAAGGGTAGGTTCCTGCCTGTGGAAAATGCAGAAAGAAAATGGAATGGATAGAAAGAAAAGAGAAAGAAAGAAAAATGGTCGTGAACCCGTTTGCAAACAAGGTTAGGGTTCTGCTCCAATAACCTGCAAACAACTATTAGAACTAGAATACTGCAAAAACATGTTAGAAATAAACCTGCAAACAAGAATGAGATAGGAAAAACTATAAAACACTAAAGCAAATGCATGAAAATAACACTAGTATACCTCCTCTTTGGTGAAATGGGCCACCATGCGTTGGTTGGAAGAAGCACCTCTCTCTCACTCTTGGCAATGGAGGATCTATGGATTAGTGGGAGAATGAATGGATTAGAGGGGGGATGTGGGTGGCTTGAGAGACAAATGGTTTCAAGGAATCCATGGGCAACATAATAGTATGCAAGGGAGGAATGTTTTGAGAGTGACCCCCCACCCTCCTTTTATAGCTTTTTTTGGGGGTTTTAGGGTTTTAAGCCCTTGGTCCAGCTTTAGCCCCTTTTTGGGATTTTATCCCCTTCCGCCCTAACTTTAGCTCCTTTTAGAGTTGTTTAGGCTCCTTTTTGGGGTTTTTAAGCCCTTTTCTTCATTCCTAAGCCTTTTTGAGGGTGTGCGGGTCTAATGGGGTGTTACACGGGTCGATCATGGGTGTCCTTGGGTGGTCTAGGCCATGTAGAGCTGAGTGAGGGATTTTTTGGGTTAACATGACACACTCCTAATAAGCAACATGCTTATATTACCAACATTCTGAAATCCCTCTTGAATTTCATGCAGCATTTTTGTGTATATATATATATATATATATCATGTGCTATTTTATAAAAAACACATTATCTTGTGACTTCTACAGAGAGGAAATGTAATAAAATTATAAATGAGCAAGAACATTTAAATAACAAACATAAACCTATCTTTATATTCAGATCATCATCATTAGTATAACCCTATGCTTTCTCATCTAGCCTATGCCTTTATTTCGATCCTCTAGGTGGCAGGGACATTAGTCAGCACTATCCAATTTTGATGAAGCTACCTTTTGTGCCAGAAATTGTTTCTAAGGCCATAGAAACAAGCCAACACAATCTCAAGAGTAAAACTCAACAAATAAAGCAAAGTTTAGGGTTTTTGGTATGATTTAAATGGTTGTAAGCTTCAAGAACAGTCAGGGAATACATTCAAAAGAAAAGTAACAACTAAATCATAAAAAGAAACTGATAAAGATGCATAACATATCACATAAGATCCAGCATAAAGACTATGCTGAGGTTCATACATAAAGGATAAGCATTACCAGAAAATACACATTAACTAGCAATGAATTTATCATTTAAGAAACTAAACAAGTTCAATAACAAAGCCAACATAGACAAACTGAAGGGGAAAAAGTCATATATCTCATTATTTTATCAGCAAATGCTTATAAGAGTCTCAGTACTTATCTCTGAACAAGTTTGCAGACAAAACAGTCTTGTAAACCTCCTGATGCTCCCAAAAATCAGAACCCTAACAATGTCTTTCTAACTCCTCTAAATAGTCATCCTCTACAAAATCAGTTAGGTTTCCCATTCTAACTGTCTCCATCGACTCACTAAGGTAGGTAAAGTAAAAAGTGCATTTTTTACAAAATTACAAAATTGCTAAAAATAGCAAATGATTAACAAAAAGTGTTTATCAAACAGATACACTAACTAAAAGCATAACTGATCAAAGCTCCTTCACTGCTTCAGCAAGTAGTGCTATACCATCTAGGCTTTGAGCCTTTTTCTTTTCTCTTTTATGTTTCTTTTCCATATCAGCTATCTTCCTCTGAAGGTCTTCATTCTCCTGCTGTAAACTTTCAACTGTCTTCTCTAGCTTTTGGCAGTGTCTGTCAGAAGTTCTTTTCTTGTTTAGCACCTCTTTAGACACCTTTGATAGCTCCAAGAAATGATGATGGACATCCTGCAGCTCCTCTACAATCCCTTTGTTGACTCTAAATAATGCATCATTAGTCTCTTGTAAATGTTTCATCTGCTGCTTGTATTTTTTAACACTTTCCTGCAAATTTTCTTCATCAAAACTTGGGATCTCAAGTATATTGGCATCCTGCATTAAAAAGTCTGAGAAGTCAGTAGGAATGCTAGGCTCTTTTAAAATTCCTGCTTGTCTGAGTATAGCTTCATCTTCTTCATCCCACTCCTGATTTTCAACAGGATATCTTTTTGCCATTTCTTCTTGCTGTTGTTTTAAGAGTTTATCTTTTATCTCAAAAATTATTTCAGATAATTTAGAAGCAGGCTGACTTGTGTCTTTTGCATACTGTGACAATCTTTCTAACATAGCAGGTTGAGGAGAAGAAGGTCTAACCACTGATTTTCCTTTGTTTTTGATGTCTATTTTACCAACTTCTGTTTCTTCACTTGAAGTAGTATCAATTAAAACAGTATTTTGTTTGGAATCTAGTTTAGGGTTAAGTATCTTCTTCATATTCCATCTCAATTTATTGGTTGGCCTAGTTGTAGGCCTCCAATATGAAGTTACAGCCTTCTTTTTCTTCTTATGAGGTTTAGCTGCTTTGATGTCTGAGGTGAGGAATTCTTCACAAGTTCCATGCCTGCCTTCTGGTTCATCAATGGGATGTGACTGCTCTTCTTCTAATAAATATCCCTCATCATCTGAGAGGATGGTGAGTGGACTTCTTGGTTTAGTTTGAACTTCATCTTCAGGTATAGTAGCTTTTTCTTCAACAACAGTTTTAGCTTCTTCAGAATCTGCTGCTGGTACTATGGGATGTAGCAGCTGCTTTGGGACTTCTTGGTTTATTTTGAACTTCATCTTCAGGTATAGTAGCTTTTTCTTCAACAACAGTTTTAGCTTCTTCAGAATCTGCTGCTGGTACTATGGGATGTAGCAGCTGCTTTGGGTCTCCAAAGAGTGAATACTTGCCTTTACTACTTGCTGAAGATATTTTAGATTTAATCTCTTCTTCCATATGCTCATCTATTTTCTCATTTTTGACCTCAAGCTTAGGTTTATGACCTAGCTTCTTCATCATCACAGTTCCTTTATTATTTTGCCTCTTTGGCTGTTGTTCTTCATTTTTGACATGAATACCAAACGAAAACTGAAAAAAGTCTCAAGTTCTTCCCTCATGCTGCAACACAGTACTGATGATTAGCTTGATCAATCCATGATGAAAAATAGACTGGGATGTGTGATCTTCATGCTGTTTAACCCTACTAGACATTTTCTGCAGGCTCTTTAAAAGGAAGAAAGGAAGGTTCATTTTTGAGACTCTGACCATATGTTGAAGGAATCTAAAATGATATTTAAATACATATGAATACCTGCCCTTACAAGTCACATAGCTTTGTAATATTCTTATTGGCTCAATCCACTCTTTTCTGAAATTCTGGATAAGAATACCTTTATTCCAATCAGGATTCACATTGGGTAACAGGTATCTGTGAGGTTCAAAGTCAAAAGGTAAGTTCTTGAACCAATGCTCACCCTCATTACTGATCCCACTAGCCTCTGCAATTAGTCCTACAGTCAATTTGAATTTGAGAGCATAAAAAATAACCATATCATCTTTCAAACCCTAAGCAAACTTACAAGACACTTGTGCATTGTAGCCATCTATCTTCCTGGAGAAATTCAGCCAACCTGCCTGTTGGAACAATTCATCACAATCAGGGAGATTCTCAATCCAGTTTAAGTCAGTGGGCTCAGCCCTATTGATTTTACCACTTTTGCCACTCTTGCCCATCTTTTCCCTTCAAAAACTAGAAGCTGTCTGGTTTTAGGGTTCAGAATATGCTTTATAAAGTGGTTTTCTGCTCCTTCAAACTTCTTCACAATTCCTGCACATTTCTGAACAGACCTGTATATTTTAAAAGATGAATTAAAACTTCTCAATAAGAGGACAAATTAACATCACCGAGGGCTTCCATGTAGCTTTGTCCTAACAATGAAAATTAGGTCTGTATATAGGCTAACTGCAAAAGATTTGAAACTTAATCACCAATCAGACTATTTTTTAAACAAAATACCATATTCAACCTGTCAACCAAACTGTGTATCAGTATCTACACCCTGTCAGCATGATTCATGAACATATCTGTACAAAAAGGTTTTTCATAAATGAACTCTGTTGTCACTTTAGAATTTATTGCAGACTGTTCATCCCACACCTATCTCTTTTAGCTCATCAAATCCCTGCAACTTCCATCAATTTCCAAAACAAAAAACTCCCACACATATCAATCTAGGTGCTGCTGCAAATTGGTGTTCAGTTCCCTCTGTATTGTTAAAGAAATTAGGTATTCTGCACCTTATTCAATCAACAAAGGGATTCTCCTCGAACCCTATGTATCAATGCCAACCTCATTCTTCAAAACCATTAACTTTGCATATGTGACAACAATTCATTGGCTTCTTAGTCTACTGAAGAACACCTGTGTGAGGGGTGAATAAAACCAAAACATTCTGCAATATGTGTACATGATGATTCCTGTAGCATTAGTCTCAAATATAGGGCTAGGTCTGCCAACAATCTTGATCAGTTAACTCATTAAACCCAATGTTTATCAGTATCAGAGCTTTTGGCATGAATTTGAGGGCTTAAACATTAACAGCTTTCACCTCAGATTATTTCGAACTTCAAAGACTAGAAGCTTCAATCCTAGGGCTATTTTTTAATGCTCTGTTTCAACAAAACTCCTCAAAATGACTCAAACAACTATTTCTTTGGCTAAGATCTCATTTAAAAGCATACTCCATCCTCTCCATCAATCAATTTTATAGAAAGAACTTCACCGGAAGAAACCCTAAATTGATGGACACTTCTTGGTAACCGAGAGATACCTGCTTTATGCTCTGCAATAGTTGATTTAAGTTCGATTCCGAGCTGTTAAATGCTTCTACTTGAGTGTACAGATGTCTTTATGTGATCACTTTGACTGCAGGTAACGGGATTGAAAAGCCCTAATTTTCGTTGGCCTTCATAACTCTGTCTCTGTTCTGCAGCAACATAATCCACCTTTCTAGCGGTTTGATTTACTTCATGAGCCCTCCTTTCCTCTGATAATGCATGTGAAAGGCAAATCATGCCACCTTATACCGAAATTTACTGATAACTGTCAAAAAAATCCCGCATTGCAGGCAATGATGACCATGATTTGTTTCGAGACTCAAAACCACCTGGAATCATGTCGAAACTGCAGCTTACACGTATTAAACAGCTCACCATATGCGATTAGTCATTCACAAACTGAAATCATGCTAAAAACTTGCTTGAAAATCGAAAAATAAAAGGGCTGCAATATTCTTGTAGCGCGCCCTTTGTAAATTTTCACTCCAGCGCTATAAGAATATCTCCAATGCTAATTCTCCGCCATTTTTCAGCTTTTTGCTAATTTGTAGGAGGTTTAAAAAGTTTCTTGAGTGAAGCAATGCTCAAAGTATGCGTTATGAATCCACTACTTGATCAAATGACTTTCAACCCTTTAACCAAAAAACAAATCTAAGGTTTAAAAATTCAAAATTTCTAAAGCAATCTCAAAATTTCAAATAAACACTAGACAAAACTTTCCAAAAGGAGGGAAAAATCAAAATTAAAGTCAATAAAAGCTTTGAAAGAAAATATAAATCAAACCAAAATTGGAGAAGTCAAACCAAAATGAAGAAACAAATTACCGACTAAACATCTGGCTCCAGCTGCGGGATGAAGTCCTCCCTGCGAGGCTTCAAGAACCTGTAGACGAGTGCCTTCTATCCTATAACTTAGCTATCTGCAAACTTCCATTGGGCTATGGAGTCTTTATTCTATCTCACTCACACCGGTATGTACAATGATCAGTGAAAAATGCCCTCATAAACTGTAAAAGTGTTTGAGGAATCATCCATTCACAGGGCTGGACAACTCCTCACCTTCGAGGGACTGCAAGATAAAAGTATTGTTTTCTAAAAATTTTGATATCAGAAAAGGGCCAAACCAAATATTGTCAAACTTACTCTGTTTTCCCTTTTGCTCCTTCCTTGCATCCCATATTAAAACCATCTCAGCTTCTGTAAAAATATTTTCTTTAATATTTCTGTCAAACCTGTTTTTTACCTTTGCTCTGTACAGCTGAGCTTCTTTGTCCACCTTCTCTCTATTTTGCTGTAACTCTATCATTTCAAAGATTCTCCTTTGCATATCATCCGATTCCTCTTGAGATTTCTGGAGGAATTTCATCACTGGAATTCCCAGCTGAACAGGAAACACCGCTTCTGTTCCATAAACCAGCTGAAAAGGAGAAGTGCCAATGGCCTGCTTCACAGTGATTCTATTTGCCCACAATGCATATTTCAGCATTGAATCCCAAGACCTTTTATTATGCTTCAGCAGTTTCTTGATGCTTTGAATGATATTCTTGTTAGATGATTCAGCCTGGCCATTTCCCTGAGGATAATAGGGAGTTGAGTGCTTCAGAATGATGCCATTTTTCTCACAGAAGGATACCATTGCCTTGGATTTGAATGCTTTGGAATTATCAGTTATTAATCTCTATGGACAGCCAGATATACTCAGGATATTGTCTTCAATGAACTCCATAATCACCTTATCTGTAGCATTCCTTGTAGGAATGGCTTCCACCCATTTTGTGAAGAAATCTGTGGCAGTCAGAATCCAATGATGCTGTCCTGAAGATGCTAGATTTATCTATCCAATAAAATCCAGACCCCATTGCTGAAAAGGAGCATTGACTGCAATAGGCTTTAAAGGCAAAGACAACAATTTCTATTTACCTGCAAATTTCTGACAGGAAATGCAGGATCTTACCTGCTGGTAAACATCTGTGAACAGGGAGGGCCAATAGTATCCAGCTCTCAATATTTTGTAAGTTGTTGCTTTCCAATATTTATGCCCTCCACAGGCTCCTTCATGAGACTCTGAAATCACCTCTCCTATTTCAAATTGATCCAAACACCTGGGTAAGATACCTCCTGGATCTTTCCAGATCAATTGATCCTCTACCAAACAGTACTTAGTAGCTTTAAGTTTCAGAGATCTAGCAACCTTATTGTCTAAATGGTCAGGACATTCCAAAAATAATAGAAAATAAACAATATCAGCATACTAAACTGAAGATGAATAAAAATCCATGATCTTTTCTTTTTTCTGAAGTGCTTGGTCTTCTTCAAGAACTAACTCTTCAGCCATGAGATGCAGTCCTAAAGCTTGACAATTTGAGTCAGCCAGCAGCCTTTTCAACCCTTGTCCCTTGACAAGCTTAGTAGGTCTGATTTCCACATCGTACTCCATGATATTTACAATCCATTTCCCTCTCTTCCCTTCACTATCGGGATGTGTCAAAACATCCTTCACTGCAGCATTTGGAACAAATGAAACAACCTTTGAATGCAGGACATAAATTTTGAAAAATTTCAAAGCCTTCACCAGAGCATAGGCCTGTTTTTCCAGTATAGTGTATTTCAGCTCAGAATCCCTGAGAGTTTTACTGAAAAAGGCAATGGGCTGCTCTAGTCCTTCCTTGTTTTTTTGAAGTAAGACAGCTGCAATTGTATCTGCTGAAGCAAAAGAAAAAGTAAGGAACTCCTTGGTAAAATCAGGACTTACCAACACAGGTGCTTCAGTCAGAGACACCTTCATTTTCTCAAATGCTGCCTTTGCTTCAACAGTCCACCTGACTTCCTGGTCTTTCTTTAACATAGCTGTGATTTGTTTAATGGTTTCAGCAAAATTAGGAATAAACCACCGTAGAAAATTTATCTTACCAATGAATGATTGCACATATTTCTTACTCCTGGGAAAACTAATCTTCAGTATTACTTGGACTCTCTCCGGATCTATTCTGATGCCATCAGTAGACACCAAGTGGCCCAACAGTCTACCCTCTTGCACAGCAAAATGAGATTTCTTGGGATTCAGAGACAAGCCAAATTTTTTGCATTTCTGGAAAGTCTGCCTCAAATTTTTTAAGTGCTCATCATCAGACTATGAGAACACAGTGATTTCATCTAAATATATGACAACAAACTTATCTTTTTCTCCCATGAATGCAATGTCCATTTCCCTCTGAAAGGTTGCTCCAGCATTCATCAGACCAAAGGGCATCTTGTGATACATGAAAGTCCCCTAGGGAGTGGTAAAGGATGTCTTTTCCTTGTCATCAGGGTGCATGGCAATCTAATTGTACCCTGAAAATCCATCCACCATGGAAATCCTCTGTGCTCCGACTACCTGCTGTAATACCTGTTCAATCTTCGGAAGAGGATAGTTGTCTTTTAATGAAGATCTGTTAAGATTCCTGAAATCAACACACAGTCTTATCTCCCCATTCTTTTTCCTAACAGGTACAAGATTTGCAACCCAGGAAGAGTACCTAAGAGGTACTATTATCTTAGCATCCAGCAGCTTCTTTACTTCTTTTTCAATCACAGGAAACAAGGCTGGATTGATCCTTCTTAGTTTCTGTCGGAAAGGCTTAACACTGGGCTTCAATGGGATCTTATGCTAAATAATTGTTGTATCATAGGTTCTTATATCCTCATAAGACTAGGAAAACACATCTACATGTTCCTTCAGAAGCTTGATATATCTACTTCTTTGTTCAACTGTCAGAGATTTATAAATTTTTACCATTTTTGGGTGTTCTGCTGAACCAATATTGCAGTCAACTACATTGTCTTCTGAAGATTGAACTACTGGTTTTTAAGGTGTGTCATATTTTGTAAAAATTATTTCTAAAGGCACTAAACCTTTATGGATAAAGTTACTCTTCAACTCAATTATCTTATGACCTGCAATCTCACCTTCAGGAAACTCATTTTCAACAAATACATTTTCAGCAGACGCATCTTCAGAAGACTTATTATCCTATCCTTCTTCCTCATCCTGATCAATTTGGGCATTAGTAAACTCATCTGTAAGCTCAAGAAATTTTTTGATTTCAATATCATCCTCAAATACCCTCCAGTGCTTCACATTATCCGGTACACATGGTCTGTACCTCACCTCTATGGGATACCTTAGCTGAGTAGTTTTAGGAATTCTAAAGTATGAGGCAGCCAAAGCTAAAGAGTCTGCAGTCTCATTATGATTTCTTGGAATATGAGTGACGTTAAATGCTATGAATTAACTGTCAAGCATATCCCATACCTCATTCCTATAGACCTTCAACAAATCCTGCTTTACTTGATAGTTGTTCTTCACCTGTTGAACAACCAACTTGGAGTCGCCATATGCAGTAATTTGCTGAATGCCTAAGTCTTTAGTAGCTTTCAGTCCTAGTATCAGAGCTTCATACTCAGCAGTATTGTTAGTGGTAACAAACTCCAGCTTATACATAAGTTTCACTGTTTCACCTCCAAGAGAAATGAGTAAGACTCCAGCTCCAGCACCCTCTTTGCATGAGGATCCATCAAAATACAACTCCCACAGCTGATCTTCTTCTTCTCTGCAATGTCTCGCTGGTTTTTCTTTTTCAACTTGTAAGAGGCCAACAGGATTATCTTCATCACTGAAATTCAACATGCAGGTCCCTACATCTTTATCAACAGAGTACAATGGGTGATTAGTAGGGTTTTTATAATCTGTGACTATGTAAGCAAATTTGAGCTCTCTGTATAGTCTTCTATTTTCCCCACCGAAAACAGGAATGGTGGCATATGAAAGATCCATCTGTAAGGTTCCTCCGACCTTCTTTGCCCAGGATCTTGAAAGAAGCATACCAAACTTGGGTGTGATATCAGCTACAACAACATCCATTATGACACTCTTCATGGGCAGCTGAGTAAGGTTGAAAACCATGTATTTAATTACTCCTAGACACTTCACAACCCGGGAGTCAAAAGCATATAGGTCATGGTAAGGTTTGGTGATACTGAGACCAAGGGCTTCCATCATAGCTTTGGGAATTAGATTATGGGATGCTCCAGAATCTAATAGACAATTGTGGATCATCTGATCATGGACAATCAAGGTAACATAGAAAGGGGGTGAAGCACCAGCCTCATTTTCTGTTTTCTCAGCTAGGGCAGATCCAATAAATATTTTTGGCCTTTCTTCTTGCAAATTGATAGTATCTGAAACAGGCTAACCACTAGCAGAATTCATAACTTTTAGGACTGTTTGTTTATATGATGGATTCTTAATAAGCTTAGTCAACGGTACAGGAATTTTTAATTTGCCTAACTCATTCTCCAAACTGAAATTTTGGATTGACTTGTTTACCTCTTCAATTTCATCATTCTTCTTTGATTTTTCTGCAGATTGCTTTTTTTCTGTTACAGGATCAGCAACTGGTTTATCAGGAACAGCTGTAGCAGGAACAATAGCTTTCTTCTTGGGAGCTTGGACTACTTGTTTCGGACCAGATCTGAGATTAATAGTCTTCTTAATTCCATTCTGATGAGCAGCAGCATTTACAGCAGTTTTCTCAAACTCCAAATCATCTTCAACTTCATACAAATCAGCATCATAGTACTCAGAGTTCAGAAAATATTCTTCTACTACGAAACCTCCAAACAAACCATCTCCAAAGTCATTCATATCCTGATCAGTTTCAGTCTCTTCAAAGAGAAACTATTCATCAACCTCTTCTTCGTCAGCTACATTAGTTTGAAGAGGTGGGGGCACTCTTTGATCTTCATTCTCCCTCCTTTATTGCTGGATGTCATTATTCCTTCGATCCCTTGGCATGAATCTAGGAGCAAACTGCCTTCTGAACTGATTTTGGTTATTTGGGTTCCTCTCAGCTTCTGGAGCATGTTTGGAATAATTCTTTTCAAGTTCTAGTTTGTTCAACTTGGCAGTGAGAATCTTTACAAGATTAGCCATTTCATCTATTTTGGCTTCAGTAGACTGAGGAGCAGCACTTGTTGAAACAGCTTCTTTCTTTCCCTTTCTTTCATACTGCTGCTGAGGTGTTTCTTTCTTAAGTCTGTTAGAAGCCAGCAAATTGGACTCTACCTCCAATGCTGCATCTTACATGTTCAGCAGAGTGATAGGTCTTCTTTCTCTGAGTAATAAAGAAAATTCATGATTAAAAGCATTTGCATAGGTCAGCTTGCCTGATGTTTCAGTAGGTTTGATCTCTGCTGGAATCCTACTATACATCTTGTTAAATCTTTTGGAAAAATCAGCAACAGTCTCATCTTTCTTTCTTCTGAGAGCTCCAAACTCTGTTATATAATAGGTGTGGTCCTTGGTGTCTCCCCACTGCCTCAGAAAAAGGTCTTGGAGTTCTTCAATTATGGTGATGGAGTTGGCAGGAAACTCTCTAAACCACTTTCTCACATCCCCATCCAGACTTTGAACAAATACCCTCATCCATACATCTTTAATCTCAATGTTCTGATTGTCTGCATAACTTAGGAAAGCCTCCCAATGTTCTTCTGCAGTTATTTAACCTTGTCCATTGAATCTGGGCATATATTTTTGATAATATCCTCCAGGCAAAGCATGTAAAGGATGAGGTAGGAATAATGGAGCATACCTGGCTGCTACCATCCTGTCCATCATATCCATGGGTGGGTTTTGACCTGCCATTGTGGACTGAGGTTTAGACCGAGGTTTTGAAGAGGAAGAAACTTGGCTAGAACTTGCTAGGAAAGGGCTCTTTCCTACTTTCAGCTGGAAAAGGGGTATTTTACTAGGAGAAGCAGTCTTGGCTTTCAAAAAGGTTTCAGGATTGGTAAAAACTTGAAAAGTACTTTCAGGAATGGTAGGTTTTATCGAAGGTGAGTTTTCAGCTAGGTCTAATGAATCACCCAACTGGTCAGGGTCACAAGAGGCTGGTAAAGATTGAGACCTTCTGAGATTTCTTGCTATTTTTATGATCTGTTCAGGGTCTGTCACACCCAGCTGCAAGGGAGAAGTAGGTCTGCTCCTGGTTCCAATTCCTCTAGAAGCCACTGTGACAACTTTTTTCGTGAAAATAGCCTTCAAAAATGCTGGTTCAAGTTCACCTCTCAAACTAGGAAAATTGATAAGTATCCCATGGAAGATATGCTTCAGCTTCGTCCCCGGCAACGATGCCAAAGATGTTTGTTCCATAATTTGTTTCTAAGGCCAGAGAAACAAGCCAACACAATCTCAAGAGTAAAACTCAACAAATAAAGCAAAATTTAGGGTTTTTGGTATGATTTAAATGGTTGTAAGCTTCAAGAACAGTCAGGGAATACATTCAAAAGAAAAGTAACAACTAAATCATAAACAGAAACTGATAAAGATGCATAACATATCACATAAGATCCAGCAGAAAGACTATGCTAAGGTTCATACATAAAGGATAAGCATTACCAGAATATACACATTAACTAGCAATGAATTTATCATTTAAGAAACTAAACAAGTTCAATAACAAAGCCAACATAGACAAACTGAAGGGGAAAAAGTCATATATCTCATTATTTTATCAGCAAATGCTTATAAGAGTCTCAGTACTTATCTCTGAACAAGTTTGCAGACAAAACAGTCTTGTAAACCTCCTGATGCTCCCAAAAATCAAAGCCCTACCAATGTCTTTCTAACTCCTCTAAATAGTCATCCTCTACAAAATCAGTTAGGTTTCCCATTCTAACTGTCTCCATCGACTCACTAAGGTAGGTAAAGTAAGAAGTGCATTTTTTACAAAATTACAAAATTGCTAAAAATAGCAAATGATTAACAAAAAGTGTTTATCAAACAGATACACTAACTAAAAGCATAACTGATCAAAGCTCCTTCGCTGCTTCAGCAAGTAGTTCTATACCATCTAGGCTTTGAGCCTTTTTCTTTGCTGTTTTATGTTTCTTTTCCATATCAGCTATCTTCCTCTGAAGGTCTTCATTCTCCTGCTGTAAACTTTCAACTGTCTTCTCTAGCTTTTGGCAGTGTCTGTCAAAAGTTATTTTCCTGTTTAGCACCTCTTTAGACACCTCTGATAGCTCCAAGTAATGATGATGGACATCCTGCAGCTCCTCTACAAGCCCTCTGTTGACTCTAAATAATGCATCATTAGTCTCTTGTAAATGTTTCATCTGCTGCTTGTATTTTTTAACACTTTCCTGCAAATATTCTTCATCAAAACTTGGCATCTCAAGTATATTGGCATCCTGCATTAAAAAGTCTGAGAAGTCAGTAGGAATTCTAGGCTCTTTAAAATTCCTACTTGTCTGAGTATAGCTTCATCTTCTTCATCCCACTCCTGATTTTCAACAGGATATCTTTTTGCCATTTCTTCTTGCTGCTATTTTAAGAGTTTATCTTTTATCTCAAAAAATTATTTCAGATAATTTAGAAGCAGGCTGACTTGTGTCTTTTGCAGACTGTGACAATCTTTCTAACACAGCAGGTTGAGGAGAAGAAGGTCTAACCACTGATTTTCCTTTGTTTTTGATGTCTGTTTTACCAACTTCTGCTTCTTCACTTGAAGTAGTATCAATTAAAACAGTCTTTTGTTTGGAATCCAGTTTAGGGTTAAGTATCTTCTTCATATTCCATCTCAATTTATTGGTTGGCCTAGTTTTAGGCCTCCAATTTGAAGTTACAGCCTTCTTTTTCTTCTTATGAGGTTTAGCTGCTTTGATGTCTGAGGTGAGGAATTCTTCACAAGTTCCATGCCTGCCTTCTGGTTCATCAATGGGCTGTGACTGCTCTTCTTCTAATAGATATCCCTCATCATCTGAGAGGATGGTGAGTGGACTTCTTGGTTTAGTTTGAACTTCATCTTCAGGTATAGCAGCTTTTTCTTCAACAACAGTTTTAGCTTCTTCAGACTCTGATGCTGGTACTGTGGGCTGTAGCAGCTGCTTTGGGTCTCCAAAGAGTGAATACTTGCCTTTACTACTTGCTGAAGATATTTTAGATTTAATCTCTTCTTCCATCTGGTCAGATATTTTCTCAGTTTTGACCCCAAGCTTAGTTTTATGACCTAGCTTCTTCATCATCACAGTTCCTTTATCAGTTTGCCTCTTTGGCTGCTGTTCTTCATTTTTGACATGAATACCAGACCAAAACAGAAAAAAGTACCAAGTTCTTCCCTCATGCTACAACACAGTACTGATTATTAGCTTGATCAATCCATGATGAAAAATAGATTGGGATGTGTGATCTTCATGCTGTTTAACCCTACTGGACATTTTCTGCAGGCTCTTTAAAAAGAAGAAAGGCAGGTTCATTTTTGAGACTCCCACCATATGTTGAAGGAATCTAAAATGATATTTAAATACATATGAATACCTGCCCTCACAAGTCACATAGCTTTGCAATATTCTAATTGGCTCAATCCACTCTTTTCTGAAATTTTGGATAAGAATACCTTTATTCCAATCAGGATTCACATTGGGTAACAGGTATCTGTGAGGTTCAAAGTCAAAAGGTAATTTCTTGAACCAATGCTCACCCTCATTACTGATCCTAGTAGCCTCTGCAATTAGTCCTACAGTCAATTTGAATTTGAGAGCATCAAAAATAACCATATCATCATTCAAACCCTAAGCAAACTTACAAGACACTTGTGCATTGTAGCCATCTATCTTCCTGAAGAAATTCAGCCAACCTGTCTGTTGGAACAATTCAGCACAATCAGGGAGCTTCTCAATCTAGGTTAATTCAGTGGGCTCATCCCTATTGATTTTACCACTTTTTCCACTCTTGCCCATCTTTTCCCTTCAGAAACTAGAAGCTGTCTGGTTTTAGGGTTCAGAAGATGCTTTATAAAGTGGTTTTCTGCTCCTTCAAACTTCTTCAAAATTCCTACACATTTCTGAACAGACCTGTATATTTTAAAAGATGAAGTAAAAATTCTCAATAAGAGGACAAATTAACATCACCGAGGGCTTCCATGTTGCTTTGTCCTAACAATGCAAATTAGGTCTGTATATAGGCTAACTGCAAAAGATTTGAAACTTAATCACCAATCAGACTGTTTTTTAAACAAAAGACCATCTTCAACTTGTCAAGCAAACTGTGTATCAGTATCTACACCCTGTCAGCATGATTCATGAACATCTCTGCACAAAAAGGTTTTTCATAAATGAACTCTGTTGTCACTTTAGAATTTATTGCAAACTGTTCATCCCACACCTATCTCTTTTAGCTCATCAAATCCCTGCAACTTCCATTAGTTTCCAAAACAAAAAACTTCCACACATATCAATCTAGGTGCTGCTGCAAATTGGTATTCGGTTCCCTCTGTATTGTTAAAGAAATTAGGTATTCTGCACCTTATTCAATCAGCAAAGGGATTCTCCTCGAACCCTGTGTATCAATGCCAACCTCATTCTTCAAAACCATTAACTTTGCATATGTGACAACAATTCACTGGCTTCTTAGTCTACTGAAGAACACCTGTGTGAGGGGTGAATAAAACCAAAGCATTCTGCAATATGTGTACGTGATGATTCCTATAGCATTAGTCTCAAAAATAGGGCTGGGTCTGCCAACAATCTTGATCAGTTAACTCATTAAACCCAATGTTTATCAGTATCATAGCTTTTGGCATGAAATTGAGGGCTTAAACATTAACAGCTTTCACCTCAGATTATTTCGAACTTCAAAGACTGGAAGCTTCAATCCTAGGGCTATTTTTTAATGCTCTGTTTCAACAAAACTCCTCAAAATGACTCAAACAGCTATTTCTTTGGCTAAGATCTCATTTAAAAGCATACTCCATCCTCTCCATCAATCAATTTTATAGAAAGAACTTCACCGGAAGAAACCCTAAATTGATGGACACTTCTTGGTAACTGAGAGATACCTTCTTTATGCTCTGCAATAGTTGATTTAAGTTCGATTCCAAGCTGTTAAATGCTTCTACTTGAGTGTACAGATGTCTTTATGTGATCACTTTGACTGCAGGTAACGGGATTGAAAAGCCCTAATTTTCGCTGGCCTTCATAACTCTGTCTCTGCTCTGTAGCAACATAATCCACCTTTCTAGCGGTTTGATTTACTTCACGAGCCCTCCTTTCCTCTGATAATGCGTGTGAAAGGCAAATCATGCCACCTTAGACCGAAATTTCCTTATAATTGTCAAACAAATCTTGCATTATAGGCAATGATGACCATGATTTGTTTCGAGACTCAAAACCACCTGGAATCGTGTTGAAACTGCAGCTTACACGTATTAAACAGCTCACCATATGTGATTAGTCATTCACAAACTGAAATCATTCTAAAAACTTGCTTGAAAATCGAAAAATAAAAGAGCCGCGATATTCTTGTAGCGCGCCCTTTGTAAATTTTCACTCCAGCGCTACAAGAATATCTCCAATGCTAATTCTCCGCCATTTTTCAGCTTTTTGCTAATTTGTAGGAGGTTTAAAAACTTGCTTGAGTGAAGCAATGCTCAAAGTATGCCTTATGAATCCACTACTTGATCAAATGACTTTCAACCCTTTAACCCAAAAACAAATCTAAGGTTTAAAAATTCAAAATTTCTAAAGCAATCTCAAAATTTCAAATAAACACTAGACAAAACTTTCCAAAAGGAGGGAAAAATCAAAATTAAAGTCAATGAAAGATTTGAAAGAAAATATAAATCAAACCAAAATTGGAGAAGTCAAACCAAAATGAAGAAACAAATTACCGACTAAACACTACCTAACCCAAGCCTTAAAATATTGTAAAAAATCTTAACATGCCTAATCATTGATTTTGTCTGTAGTGAAGGGTACATTTTTGTTAAGGCAATGACAGAGGACCAATGACAGAGGAATTCAACAATCAATGCCACCAACATCGGGGTACATAAAAGGCTTGGCGCTCTTGATTATATGTCAATCCCATACTTTCATACACAACAGAATCCAATGAAATTGTTGCAATTCTACCAACCCTGAAGTCCTGAAAATTGTTGAGTCAACTATAGCTTGAATGGAATATGACATTCTACTTCTCTATATGAAGTCCAATGAGGTTGGATCCACAGTTCTCAATTATCCCAAAACAATTAATGGTAATGTTAAATTCTTAAAGTAAAAGTTGACACTTCCTTTAGTTTTCCTTTCCTATATTAAATTATTAAATTAAAAGTTATCATTTCCTTTATTATTCCTTCTCTATATTATAGAAAATGAAAAATAAAGGAAATGACAACATTTATTGCAATAATTTAACATCACCATTAATTACCGACATTTTTGGTCAACCCTAGTAAAAAACCAAGTCAAGGAAACATGTCATATTAAGGAGGGTAAGTCTTGGAAAAGCATTTCTAGTTGTATGGAATGTGTTTCCCACATGTGGGATGCATCCATATGGTTGGAAATTTGTTTCCGCATTTTGGTTCAGAAACGCAGGGGGTACAACATTGTACCCTACGTTTCTTGCAATATATACCTTAAATGAAACCATGAAACATCACAAATAATGGAATACATATAAAACCAAAATGAACATAGCCTACATTGATATTGCCTCCATATTAGCAAGGGTCTATGGTCAAAACCAAGAACTGAAGGTAAGTCTCTACAAATCTATTTGTTTAAATAAAAGCAACTTATGAACACTATGATAGTGTTCAAATCATATCCATAAAAATATGAGAAACACAATTACAGACCTTCCATATAAACAAACCCTATTATTTTTTTTACCTTGTTGCTTTGAGGTGTTTTTCTTCAGAAGCAACAATTTTAACAGACATTCCAGCCTTGATCCTTGTGGAGAGCTTTTGCAGTTTATGAAGGAGGTGCATTAGAAAGTCAGATGAGGGTGTATTAGTCTTGTATACATTGATTGGGTGAGTAGGATGCATGCATGCTCTATCTACAAAGGGTGCAGTTCCTAAGATAGATAGGGTGCATGCATGAGGAACATCTTCAGTTTGGAGGAGTATTGCATGAGACAGAGATTATCTTGTACGCTTTTAGTTTTCTTTAGTGACGTTCTCTTCTAGTTAGGGTGAACTCATGCATGAGGTCACACTCTTCGCTAGTAGGATCTTGCATCATGGTTAGTGTTTTATCTCTTCTAGAGAGGTGCACCACTCAAGGTGTCTACATTCATTGTAGATCTGTCATCTCTTGTTATATAAAAGAGATGCCAAGCACTGCACTGTGGGTTTAGACAAATGAATTTTTGAGCTAGATGCTTTGTAATTTCTTTTAGTGAGGTGTGGTGCCACCTTTCACACACCTGGGTCGCATGCCAGAAATATTCAAGCCACTCGGTGTGTCCTTGGGGGAAAGTCTCGAGTCAAGGTTGTCACCTTGTTCTTGACTCCTCTGTTTAGGCTCAAATCCTAATGAAGCCAAGGGGGGTAGAACCTATTAAGTTGATAAGGAAAAATTATTTAGTATGTGTGGAAATTGAACCCAGTGATAGATTAATTTTACTCACAACAATTAACAATTGATCATGCAAAATCACTCACAAAAGAGACTGAAATTGGAGCTGAACACTAAACTGTATTAACTCAGTGTATAATAGCCAACCCTATAAAATAATAGGTTTTTGCATAAATAAAATACATCAGGGATTCGAATGCATGAGGAGCAATTCAAATATGGCATAAAGCAGGCTTACTAAAATTAAGCAAATCCCCCATAGGTGTAAAAAGCTGATCCCAAATCTGTCATGGAGCTCACGAATTAGAAAAATGGATTAGGAAAGATAAAGAGTGATGGAATGAAAACTAATACATGCTTTTACAAGGAGAAAAGAGTGGAGTATGAAGAGGACAAAAAACTAGTTCACCTCACCTAGTCAAACTTTCCCTATTGCCTTAAAACACTGAAAAAGAAGACAATAAAGCAGAAAAAGTAGAAGGGCACCTAGGAGGCCAGGAATAAAGTAGAATTGATTCCTTGAGGTTTCCCAAGTGCTACATGGGTCAAATTAGGCAAGTTGGACCACTATGGATAGGTAATTGACAACTTGCATAAGGTGGGACACATGAACTAGGCAAATAACACAAAAATAATTAAATTAATGTCTAAGGTAGTAAACTATGGGTTGATTATTCTAACACCCCCCTTAAGCCTGACTTATGAGTAATATATCAGAAAATTATAGGGCCTAGCAACAAGGCTTAGTCACCCTTTACATACTCCATGTCCATTTAAACAAGGAAAGAGGAAAAACCAACTTGGGAAAATCCTCCCTTAAACATGGACTGTAAAACAAAATTTCGAAATATTGTCTTCACTCATGCTTCACAGCATGATAATCAATCCCCAGCAGTGATTTGAGATTACTGAAGGTCTTCTCACAAAATGCTTTGGTGAATATATCAGCTACTTGTTCTGAAGATGAACAGAAGAGTAGGTGAATGGTGCCATCATGCACAAGCTCTCCGATGTAGTGCATATGGATATTAATGTGGCTGGTCCTTTGCTTCTGAATTGGATCTTTGTAGATTCGAATGGTACTCTGGTTATCACAGTAGATGGTACTTGAGTACTCTGATTCGAAACCACACTCTCCAAGTAAACCCTGCAACCATAAACATTGAGTTGTTGCATTAACAACTCCTTTGTACTTTGCCTATCACAGTAGATGGTACTTGAGTACTCTGATTCGAAACCACACTCTCCAAGTAAACCCTGCAACCATAAACATTGAGTTGTTGCATTAACAACTCCTTTGTACTTTGCCTCTGTAGATGAGAGTGCAATGGCACTCTGTTTCTTGCTTGACCAGCTGATTGTCCCTTCTGCAAGCATGAACACATATCTTTATGTGTACTTTCTATCTGTGCTATCACTTGCCCAATCACTGTCAGTAAATCCAATCAAATCAAGATCAGATTTTGCTTTGTAGAAGATCCCATGTGTCCTTGTTCCCTGAACAAAGTTAAGGATCCTTTTGGCTGCTTTCCAATGGATCTCATGAGGCTGATACATGTATCTATAAGCCACACTTACTACATAATAAATATCAGGTCTAGTGTGTGTCAGATATAATAAACATCCAATCAATTTCCTATACAGTGTATTGTTTACCATAGGTGAAGAATCAGCTTCTTCCAGCTTCAGTCCTGAAAGGAAAGGATTTTTGCTTGCTTTGCAATCCTTCATTTTGAATTTGTTAAGTAATTCCAAGGCATATTTGTACTGGTGCACCTTGATTCCATCTTTGGTTTGAGCAATATCAAGCCCCAAAAATTGACTTAAGAGCCCCAAATCTGTCATGGAGAAGGCTTGGTTCATAACTCCTTTTAAGGAAGCAATCTCAGCCTTTGAGCTTCCTGTAATGAGGAGGTCATCAACATATAACACAATGATCATTAATGAACCATTAACTAACTTCAAATATACATTTGGATCTGATTTGCACCAAACAAAATTCAATGATAGCAAGAAGCTATCGATCTTGGCATACCAAGCCCTGGGGGCTTGCTTTAGCCGATACAATGACTTTCTCAACCTGCACACAAGAGAAGGGTTAGTAGAAAAACCTTGAGGCTTCTGAATATATATCTCTTCAGTGATATCTCCATTTAGGAAGGCACATTTTACATCCATGTGATGTACCTCCCATTGCCTTGAGGCTGCAATGGCTAAGGCTAGCCTGATGGAATCCATCTTTGCCACTGGTGAAAAGGTATCAATGTAATCTATGCCATGAAATTGTGAGTAGCCCTTGGCTACCAATCTGGCCTTGTACTTCAGTGGTGAACCATCAGCAGCAAATTTGGTCTTATAGACCCACTTACACTGGACTAACTTTCTCCCCGGGGGAAGATCTACTAGCTCCCATGTGTTGCTCTTCTGGAGTGAGTTGAACTCCTACTTCATGGATGTTTGCCATCTTGGATCTCCTGCTGCTTCTTCATATGTTTGAGGATCATACTCCACCATCAAATAGAATTTTTCAGCAAACATAGGATCCTTCATGCACAGACCACTCTCAAATTGAGATCTAGTCCTCCTTGGGTCATTGGTATCCCCAGCTAGCTCTCCTGCTGCATGTAGTGTCTTGGATGCACATTTTGTCCTTGTAGGGATGTTAGGGTATGCAATAAACTCATATCCATCAGACAAATCAGAATCAGCATGTTCAACAAACTCTTTACTTACTTCCTGAGGTTCAGGTGGAGAAGAGGCTTCTCCAACTTCCACTGCTGCAAGGGGTTCTTCTTCAAACTGAACACACCTTTCGATGAAGGCTTTGTTTGTGCTAAAATTTATTAGTTTGTACCCTTTTTAATATTCATAGTATCCAAAAAAAAGACACTCTTGGATTTGGGGCTGCAAATCCTTCCTCTTCTCTGTTGGAATTCTAGCCCAAGCCTTTGAGCCAAAAATCCTGAAATGGGTCACATCTGGCTTGTGCCCACTCCATGCTTCAAAGGGAGTCATGCCATCAAGATATTTATGAGGCACCATATTCTGAATATAGGCTGCATAGTTGATAGCTTCGGCCCAGTACTTTGGTGGCAAAGTTTTGGCCTCCATCATGCATGTTGCCATATCCTTCAGTGATTTGTTCTTCCTCTCAGCAACACCATTTTGCTGTGGTGTGTAAGGGATAGAATGTTGCATCTGAATACCTGCATCTGCACAATAATTAATAAAATCAGACTTGACATACTCACCACCATTGTCATATCTGAGGGCCTTGAGTTTCCTTCCAGACTGGTTCTCACCCAAAGCCTTAAAGACTTTGAATAGGCCAAAAACTTCAGACTTGTGTTTCAGGAAGTGAACCCAACAATACCTGGAAAAGTCATCAATGAAAGTCAATGCATATTTGGATTGAATCATGGACATATGAGGGAATTTGCCAGCAACATCACTATGGATCAGCTTGAGGGGTGAAGAGGTTCTCTCATGACTAGCTCTCTCAAATTTATGCTTTGGGTGTTTTCCTAGGATACAACCTTGGCAGACTCCTTTGGAAAATTTTATCTTAGGCAACCCTATGACCATCTCTTTTTCACTAAGATCAGAAAGATACTTGTAATTTAGGTGGCCAAATATTTCATTCCAAATCTTGCTGGCTTCATTAGCATGAATCAGAAGAGCAGAGGGGTTTGAGTAAGGTAGGAAGTGTGAGAACATGTATACCTTTTGAGCATGATTCGCAACTCCTTTTGCAATGACTCTACCACTTGAGATCTCTGTGATCTCAACTTCATCAGGGGAGAATATGACCTTCTTAGGAGACCTAGTGTGGGTCATCTGGTACAATGACAAGAGGTTGGAGGCAAGACCAAGCACATACAACACATTGCTGAACTGACCATGATCAAGATCAATCCTCCCTTTGCCCAAACTTTCAGTGACAGAGTCATCTCCCAGTACTCTAGGTGGTCCTTTCGACATGTCAAGTGAGGAGAATGCCTCCTTGGTCGAAAGCATGTGTCTTGAAGCTCCAGAATCGATGATAAAAATGGGTGAGCTTGATGTGCTAGAAACCAATTCATGAACTCTCTCTCTGTCATCTGAACTTGATCCTCCTTCTCTCTTCTTTGAGCTTTCTGGAAGGGAGATTCCATTCTTCTCCAGGAGTTGGGTCAGCATGTCTATTTGCTTCTTCATACAAGAGATTTTAGTGTGATTTCCCTTATTGTAGTATGCGCACTTGCTCATTTCACCTTTGTTTTTCTTCTTCTGGTAGTTCTTCTTGGAACCTTGTGGCTCCTCCAGAGACTGTTTCTTGTCTCTCTTTTGCTCAGGTGGATTTTTAGCTTTCTTTTTTCTTTTTGAATACACCTTCGAATCTCCAGCAATCAGAGCTTGATCTTTGGATGGTTTGATGGTGCCCATCATCACCAGCTTATCCTGTTCTTGTGTGAGAGATTCCATGAAATCTGCAAGGCTAGGAATCTTCCAGGATCGAGCTGTCAGTTTTGTGGCATAGAAGGTCAAAACAAACACTGAATAGTCAGGGCCTAGCTTCCAAAGAATGGCTGGGATGAGATGAACATCCTTTTTTTCGATCCCATACTGTTTCAGCTGCAAAACAAGTGCTTTGAACTTGGAGAAATATAGCTGCAGGGATTCAAAGCTATTTGGACTCAGAGAAATCAGCTCATTTTCGATTTGATGTCCCCTCATCTCATCTGTCTTTCCAAAAATATCAGCAAGATTCTCTCATACTTCATTCGGTGATGTCAATCCATCAAGATGGAAAAGGAGGTCTCTGGAAATACTCAGACACAGGAGACCATATGCCTCATCCCTCCTGTTGTGCCATTTTATCTTCTCTGCAGCTGCATTGGGCTCTAATTCTGTTGCCATAGTCACCCTGTAGAGGCATTTCGCTCTCAACAGTATCTCCATCTCTGCTTTCCATTCAAAGAAATTGAAGGGAGTCAAGATAGTTTTTTGTGATTGATCCATAGATTAGAAAATCTGTCCCGGCTGTTAGTAGAAGGATCCCAGTCACTGATGTCGAACCTGCAAAACAATTTTGAAGGAGAGAAATCGATCTACAATGGCTCTGATACCATGTGGAAATTGAACCCAGTGATAGATTAATTTTACTCACAACAATTAACAATTGATCATGCAAAATCACTCACAAAAGATACTGAAATTGGAGCTGAACACTAAACTGTATTAACTCAGTGTACAATAGACAACCCTATAAAATAATAGGTTGCTGTATAAATAAAATACATCAGGTATTCGAATGCATGAGGATCAATTCGAATCTAGCATAAAGCAGGCTTACTAAAATTAAGAAAATCCCCCATAGGTGCAAAAAGCTGATCCCAAATCTGTCATGGAGCTCACGAATTAGAAAAATGGCTTAGGAAAGCTAAAGAGTGATGGAATTACAACAAATACATTCTTTTACAAGGAGAAAAGAGTAGAGGATGAAGAGGAAAAAAAACTAGTTCACCTCACCTAGTCAAACTTTCCCTATTGCCTTAAAACACTGAAAAAGCAGGCAATAAAGCAGAAAAAGCAGAAGGGCACCTAGGAATCCAGGAATAAAGTAGAATTGATTCCTTGAGGTTTCCCAAGTGCTACATGGGTCAAATTAGGCAAGTTGGACCACTATGGATAGGTAATTGACAACTTGCATAAGGTGGGACACATGAACTAGGCAAATAAGACAAAAATAATTAAATTAATGTCTAAGGTAGTAAACTATGGGTTGATTATTCTAACATTATGGTGATTTTAAAGTGAATGAGTTACTTAGGAGTTTTAAATTTAACCATAAACAACCATAGATGACAAGATACAAAAAGAGCGCATGAAAGCATAATGCTGAGACACAATATATATATATATATAGCAAGAAAATAACTAGTTCCTTAAAATGGGGTCAAAAGATAATCAATGTAATTGCATGTGCTTGGAGTGAATGTTTCACAATTGCCTCTTGGTACGTTTTAAGTTAATGTGAAATATGAGATGATTAAAATTAGGCGAAAAGGGGGGGGGACTCTAGATATACCCAAGAGTACTTGGAGTATGTCCAAAAATAAACCATCACGGCTACCTGGAAGGAATATGTGGGATGAATGGAGTCTCTAAGGTTATTGTTCATAATGCACCCATAGGTGTAACAGAGAATGGCGCCCTGAGGTCACTTTTCAGGAGTTCCTGCTTCCTTTGGGTATTTTACCACCGTAATGGTTTGATCAAGGTGTTGGATTTTCACCTAATGGTTTGTCAATTTGGGAGAATGAATCCTATTTATTCTAGTCACTCAATTTCTTTTGATGTAGCTTGCTGATTGGATGAACCGCAGCCAAGTGCAGAGCATACACAGCGGAGTCTTGTCAATTTTAGTAAATTTTAAGATAGGTGTTCTTGTTAAAAAGAAAACCCTCCAGGAACCTCTTTCGATCCAAGTGGATATCAGTAGGGGAATCAAGGAGGGGTTAATTTTATTATAGCTGATGAAATAGTTGATGAAAAATAAAACATAGATACACAATGTCGGTTCTCTAATTAGTCCTACCACGCATCTCTTTCCCCTTTTGGGTCAATTGGGAAGTCGTGGGGTAAGTATTAAATTATTTTGAAACCTTAGAAATGGAATATGGAATTGATAATAAATCAAATTATACTACCCTATAGATTATAACTATGTTATATTGCAAAAAAAAGGAACGAAAAGCAAAACAAAACATGGACGCAAATCCCCCCATGGGGGATGGTGAATAGGCTCGAAAGATCCTATTCAAAAAGGACCTTTTCTTTTTATTAGCAGCGATTTACAATATTAGAAAATTGAAATTGATGCAGTTTGTTCCTTGTTATATGGGATCCAAAGGCTTACAACAAGCTTGTAACAAGCTAGAATTAAAACACAGCGGTGGAGGAAGCTTCTGCGAAGCTCTGGTTCTTCCAAGAGTCGGAAATTGTGCAGAGTATGCTTCTTTTTTTTGTTAGACCTGCTAAAAAACAGCAAGAAATTAATATCAAATGTGCCCAAACACACTTTAAAATTGTTTTGGGTCACCACACTACTTACCGAAAAAAAAACTAAGTAAAAATTTGTTAAGTTGGGGTAATCTAGTTTTGCAAAAAAAGGAACCAAGGAAAACAACATTTCCCTGGGATATTGGCTTGATGTTTGGGAAGAAAATGGGATGTGCACTTTTATTGCAGAATATGAAAATTTAAAGTACATCAAAGGAAACTACCTTAAAAGCAAGCTACAAATTTTCTTTAAAATGCTTTAAAAAAAGAGGATAATTTCAGCTAGATCTCTTAAAATATGACTTTATATGCAAAATGGAATTGAGATATAAACTTAAGAAAGGATATTACTAACTAGATCTATATTTATTTTTCTTTGTGAGAAATATATAAGCAATAAGATTCTTTAAAAGTAACCTATTTGAAGAGAAATTAAGATTTTGAAGGAGGAAGAGAGAGAAAGAGTGTTGGAAGCCTGGAAATGTTGGGCTTTGGAGTCTACTTTGGTGGAACACCAAGGAACTATGTCATTCAGAAGATCTTGAATATGAGTAAGATGCAAACCAGCTCAACCTATTCTACAAGCGATATCACCTGCAACTTAGAAATCCTTGCACAAATAGATGGTTAAAAAATAGGTGCTGCTAGAAGAGATAATTGGAAAGCATGCAATTAAAATTAAAATACATACAAATCTAATAGATCTGAAACAANAACTTAGATATCCTTGCACAAATAGATGGTTAAAAAATAGGTGCTGCTAGAAGAGATAATTGGAAAGCATGCAATTAAAATTAAAATACATACAAATCTAATAGATCTGAAACAAGTAGAAGTAAGAGCATAAATCAAACTAGAATAAACTCTTACCCTAATAGGGGGTATCTCTCCCCTTCAAGGCCAACAATTAACCAGCAAAAGCAGTGATAAATAAGACAGATTATACCTCATAAGCATTTGGCAATCGCCATCCACACATGAAGAGCATTACACGATAGATCTTGCCTCCAAAGCTTCTTTATTCTTGAATAATAAACAATACAATACAAGAGCAACACCACCTCAATCCCAGTTCTAACTAGCTTGGAAGAGGTAGCATGAGATTTATTTGTACAAAAAAAAGGAGATCCAGCCCAAGGGGGTGCAAATACCAAGGAGATAGACCACTGTAGCTGAAGGAGAGTCCATCAATTCCTAATTTGTGTCTAGCTGAGCCAAATCTGAGCCTCATTCAATGCAACTATCAATTGGGGGGCTGATCTGACTGAAACCTTAACCTATTGACTGAAGCATCCACCAAAACTCATCCAGATGAGCCCAAACATGTGGAGGAGAGAGGGAGGGTGAACTTCCCCATAAAGGATGCTAAAGTTCAACTCTGGATCTGTCCAAATCACCTTGTTAAGTCAAGGATTTGTCAGATCCAGTCAATTTGGTTCAAATCTGACTAATTTCAATCAAATTGATAGAGAATCCACTGATCTAGGATTTTGGATTTACTCCATTATTCATCAATTTATTAATTAAAATAATCAATAATTGATTTTTTGGGGCTTTCTGACCTGAGTGATGGAAAATAACTCAAAACTAGGAAATAGTGGGTCCATGGGCTTACATGGTGCTCTTAGCTTGAAAATGAGCACCTACATGAATGAAACTGATTATTTGGCCCACTTTTATTACAAAATCAAATTTTCCAATTAAACTATTAAAAATAGCCTAAGTTTTGGAAAAATTAAATTTTAATAAAAAACATTGAAAAAATAAAAAAAATAAAAAAGTTGAAAAAACCTAGGGGGACTTAGACATGTTCATATGACTCGACCATGATGCCTATCATGTTTATACATTGACACATAGACTCTAATAACTTCAATAGGCCTAAATTCCAAGCCTACCACCCCAACTTTGAAGGTATGGAGTGAAAAACTCAGAAATTATCAGTCGTTTTTTCAACAACCAATAATAACCAAGGGAAAAAACACCCTGGGCTGATCCGATTGACAAATAAATTCTAAGAGACTGAGTCTTTTACAGACACTATCATGATAGAACATTTATTACAACTCTTCCATGGGGTATGAACATGTGATATAGTACAACAAAGCTTCCCAGAAGTAACACTGAAGGTATTCTAAAGTCCGGAGAAGTTATCCTTGTCCGGTTCACCAGGCGCACTTGATAAAAAACCACTAAGTACAACTTAGGTGGTAACATTCTGGCTCCAACTACGGGACGTGTGCTTGATCTGGTCATAGGGCAAGGAGATGATACGAGAACACCAGAATCTCTGGTTTATACACCCTGTAAAAACATCCCAACTTGACAAGAAAACCTCAGTAGCACAAGCTTTACATAAAAACCAAATGAACCATTAAGATGATTTATTTAAGCAAAATAAATGTAACTAACTAATGAATTCTTTTTTTTATTATAGCTAAAACAAAAATGTGGAAAGTAAATGCTCTTTTTCAAGGAGCTTATTTTCCTACTCTAAGCATGATATAAACAGGGTTAAGTGTAATCAGAAATCCAATGTAACCACCTAAGCATTTTATTAACATAATTTTTTTTCCTTGTCTTTGGTTACCAGCCAAAGTAAGGATACTTTATTTAGAAAATGCAAACCTGTGTGATGATTCGAAAGGGGCGGGATGGATGGAAAATCATAGGCATGCATAATGTCATCAAACTTCCTCCCAAACTGGTAATTTCTTGCGTAGGCTTCTTTTATTCATGAATGGATAGGGTTGATATACAAATCAGAGTGATGAGGCAGATTGACTACACCATCATACTGATCATCGAGGCTTACCGGATGATGATTCCCTGTATAAGCCCCAACTATCTCCAAATCATGAGGAGACTCTATATGTGAAGATGATAGTTTAGACTGATATTTTACTAACTGCATCACATCTATCTTTTCACAACACTGCTTCTCCATGTCTTCATTATTGATACCTTTGTACGGCTCTACATGATATGACTCTGAATGATCATATAAGAGTTTTGAATGCTCCTCTTCCATTCTAGGATTTTCCCAGGTCTCCAGATCCATGCTCTCTCCTTCAGATATGCCATAGATAGAAAAATCAACAAAACCATCAAAAGTTTCTAGTTCATTATTTTCCTCTTTATTCATGTCACGGAATGGATTTTCCATGAATGTCCAGGACTCCTCATCAACATCTTTGTCGGAGATAAGGGAGTCTTCGTCGCTTGTATCATGCTCCAAGTTATACTTGTGCTCATTTTCATACTCATCTTCTTCAGAGAAAACCTTCCAGACTGTCATCATTATATGGAGAACATGTAGGAGTCCCATCATGTATATTATAGTTTTCATCACAAGTTTCACTATAAGATTCTGCAATGGTTTCATCCTTAATCTTGCACTGTTTAGCTGGTGACAAAGGGTAGGACTGGCCTACCATGTATACATGATCAGGCTCTCTTGAAGTTGTTTCCTGACTACTGAACTTGGGAAGTCCATGTTCCATGACTTGATTTGTAACATAACAAATGCTTTCTTGGTGGAATTGTTCACAGGTTCTACACCATGGAATTACTTCTTCTACCATGTTAGCTGAGTCTAACTGGTTTGGAATCCTAGGCTCCTGATGATGAAATTTATTTTGATACATCTCATTTTTCTTGGGCTAAAAGTTCCTAGGTCCATTATTCTTTTCCATTGTGATCAATCTATTATTAATGTGATTCAAGTGTGCAGAATGATTGGCCATTAGTTGGTTTTGACTAGTAACCAAGTTTTTTATCATGTCCGTCACCTTTTCCATGGGATCTTTAGAAGTTCCCTTTTCTTTTGATTCAACTACTTTACCCTTGGTCTCTTTGTTGTAGGAATTGTTTCCCCTAGTGTGAACTAGAATGTTGGACTTGCCTGAAGACTACATATTCTTTTCTATTTTCTTGGCCAATTCTTGAGTGGTTTTTAGATTGGCCGGCTCTTTGTCTCTTAACTGGTACCTCAAATCACCAGTGAAAGATTCAATGTAAGATATGAGGATGTAGGCATCCTTTGTCTTTATTTCGTTAGGGAGGTCCACAACCACATGCCTGAAATTAGTGTTAAATTCATCCATGGTTTCATTCTCCATATTCTTAATGTTATGAAGGGCAATAAGCAGATGTCTTGGTTCTTTCTTTTCTCCCCATTTTTTCTTAAAACCCTCTAGGAATTGGCTAAGAGTTTTATATGAATCATCATCTAGGTTGAAGTACCATTCTTCAGCATAATATTCTAAGGATAAAGCAAAGAGCTTCATTTTGACATCATCATGGTCATGGGCAACATCATTGCAAAAACTGACCAGGTGCTTTCAAACTTTCGAAGGTGAGACTTGGCAGTGATGGCATTATTGCCCTGAAATATGGAGAGCTTCTCGATAGCATATTTTGGAATCTAATGGGGAACACCTACTATCTGAGAAAAGTCAAGGGTTTTGAATAATTCCATAATTTCTTGAGATTGGTGAACATGACTCTCTACAAATATGTGATGGATATCTGAGAGGGATTGGTCTCCTAAATCTTCAAGGTTTCTACGAGAAGTCTGCCTATTCAATCTTTCCCTAATAAACCTTTCGGGATCAGGGAGAGGATTGAATAATTGATGGCGGTTTCTCTGGGTAGAAATTCTTGGAGGGATGTTAGACAGTGGAGTCGCCAGATGGATCGAGTTTTATTTTTTATGTTTTATTAAAGACTAGATCAATAAAAAGTTTTTATCTTTTTAGTTATTTAGAAAAAAGTTAAGCTAAGTCATACTCGGGAATAAAAATATTTATCCCCAGCAATGGCGCCAAAAAGTGTTTCCGCCTTTCACACACCTGGGTCATGTGGTAGACATCTTCAAGCCACTCGGTGTGTCCTAGGGGGCAAGTCTCGAGTCAAGGCTGTCACCTTGTTCTTGAATCCTCCATTTAGGCTCAACTCCTAACAAAGCCAAGGGGGGTAGACCATATTAAGTTACTAAGGAAAAATTATTTAGTATGGTGATGTTAAACTGAATGAGTTACTTAAGAGTTTGAAATTTAACCATAAACAACCATAGATGACAAG
>LPNX010014508.1:7114-22010 GCA_001517045.1 Pseudotsuga menziesii
GCAATGAAGGCTAATTCATTTTGACATCAATATTGTTAAATTTTTAGCATTGTAACTTATTGTTATGATTAAAAACTTGCCCAAGTGATAAGACTTTGTGAAAAAGTCGTTTGATTGAAAAGCTATATGCAGAGTTACATCATAGTTTCCATTTTTTTTTCCAATTTCCTTTGTTTTAGGAAAAATAGGTGTTTCATTCTTGTAATATCTATTTCATTGTTTTTTTGGTTTATTTTGATTTCAATGCAATTACCCTTAATTAGAATGATAACTTCATTACCACATTCAATGGAGTCATAGGGCTTGGGTCCTTACCTTGATTTGAGGAATCTAATTGATGAATGTTTTTACTTTAAAAAAAAAAATTAATGAAATGAAGCCATGGAAGCGAAGTGGACTTTAGAATCATGATTGATATCAATTTCTTTGTTGATGCAACCCTATGGAGATGGAACAATAGCATTTGTCAAACCTCCATGTGTTGGTTCTCTTTGAGGTTCTAGTTGATTTTGTAACCCTATGGAGATGGAACAATAGCATTTGTCAAACCTCCATGTGTTGATTCTCTTTGAGGTTCTAGTTGATTTTGCTTTATGGTGGTTCATAGTTGAATCTTTTCTCTAAGAAGGCTTTTTGTTCTTCTCTTTGGTCATGCCTTTGGTAATTTATAAATACTCTGCCTTCAAACATAAGCCTAGTATATGCCCATGGTAAAAAGAAAAGGTTTGCAACAAAAGTCAAACATAATCCTAGTACACGCCCATGGTAAAAAGAAAAGGTTTGCATCAAAAGTCAATGTGTTCATAGTCTAAAAGTTGTGTCCATCTTCAATATGTGTTCCCAACATTATTTGGTTAGGAAGGCATTTTCTTAGATCATCATAGATACATATAAGGGCATTAGAAACAAAGTTATTAGTTTCTTGAGACATGGCAATAAACTTACTCTAAGTATATTCTTGTGACATCAAACATTTTAGGAGAAGATTAAGCAATCTTACCTACAATGGTTAAATCATAGATGCCTCAACTTCATAGAGGAACAACGTTGTCCACAAACTAAGGGACCTTATCATTAACCTATATATATTATGTTTGATGTAGAGACACATTCAAGAGTAAAAAATCCTTTTACATTTGTGTGGATTATGAGTGTTTGTCAAATAGGAACCTCAACACTATGATATCCATGTTTGGACTCTTTTAAGTGATGGAGGGAGGCCATTGCATCTAAATATTATATTAGGTGCAATATGATATTCTTAACACATCCTGGGTCATGTTAAAAAACCAATGGTATCATTATCTCCACACATGAGGAAGAAGAAGAGGGGACCCTTAAATGAAATTGATTATCTTTAACAACTTCTTCTATTAGTGGGATTTTTTTAGTGGAAAAAGAGGAGGTTGTCCCTTTGTTGTGTGCCTCCATTAAGGTGGAGTTTTAGTTGTAAGGTCAAATCTTTGATCCCATTCAAGGATGAAAATTTGAGGATATATTAAAGAATATGAGGTTGATTAGATTATGGGTGTGAAAGCATGAACAAAAATGAAGCAAATATGCACAAAGTAAAATATATCGAAATAATGTTTTATACTATGCACAATGATTTGTACATTGCTATGTGAAGAAGGGATGGAATAAGGAAACAAAATGCTCTGCTACTATAGCAAGATTTGTTTACATTAAATACATATAAATACACATATGAATCATATAGTTCTCATTCCATTTTTAAGAGTGATTAAAATTCATAACCATCATTGTTCATATCTTAGGACGACATGTCTTGTTGCTGGCACGAAGGTCTAAAGATATTCATGATGAATGGAATTATATTATGTGTAAGTAGTTGACATGGGCACACACAATCTATTAAGGTGCACCTCCACTCGCTATTAAGGTGAACACAAATTTGTTGAATCTTGTTCCAAATAGTTATCTATATCACTCCTTCTCTATGTTATTAAATAAGTCAAAATGTATGCATATTTGAGCTTCTCCCCAACAAATAACATAACTTGAAATGTACCCATATTCAAGCCTCTACCCAATAAAGATGAACCTGTAATAGTTGGAAGGCAAGCCTTCTTTTATAGTGGATGTTAAACTTTATAAAATTCTTGCTCATTATTTATAATATGATAATTTTCTAATCAAAAGTATAGCAATTAGATTGGTTGGGAGATAAGTTTTACAGTCTTTTCACTTAAGTTCAAATTCCTAATAAGTCATTAATCTTGATTTATCCGTAATAATATATACATTGTCAAATATACATGTTCTCTTCCACCACCTATAACTTTCAAAAATATCATTCACATTAAATTTTAGATAGAGAGTTGTAGTAATCATCACAAAGAGAACAACAAATTCATAATTACATTCACATAGTAAACCAAATATCTGCATTGTTAAACTTTTATAATAGATGCATTTTTATCATTACACATGTTTTCTTATACATCTTTTATTTTATATTATTTTTTAATTTCTTATTAATTCAAAGATAAGTGGTTCATATATATAATAGGTGTAAGTATTACATATAAGTTAAGCATCGTGTATATTAAACTTTTATCTAAACAAGTATGCATTTTATCATTACACATGTTTTCGTATAGATGTTTAATTTTTATATTATTTTATATAATTTTTTAACTTCATATTAATTTATAGAGAAGTGGTCATGAAAAATACATAAGTTTTAATAATATTATGATTTGTCTATATCAATTGAGCATACATCTTTGTATTTTAATAATACAATAGTTGATTGTTTTGTTATATAAGTATAATTGCTGTCTTTTAATAATATAATAGTTGATTATTTTGTTTTATAAATATAATTGTTGTGTTTTAATAATATAATAGTTGATTATTTTGTTTTATAAGTATATTTGTTGATAAGTTACATTTATAGAGAAGTGGTCATGAAAAATACATAAGTTTTAATAATATTATGATTTGTCTATATCAATTGAGCATACATTTTTGTATTTTAATAATATAATAGTTGATTGTTTTGTTATATAAGTATAATTGTTGTCTTTTAATAATATAATAGTTGATTGTTTTTTTTATAAATATAATTGTTGTGTTTTTAATAATATAATAGTTGATTATTTTGTTTTATAAGTATATTTGTTGATAAGTTACATTTATTTTTGGGGACCTCCTATAACGTCTAAGATAACAAAATTTCAATAATGAAAAAAACTATATATATTTTTAAAAATTTGGGAATTTCATATATCTCTTAAATACTAGCTTTAATAAACACCATACAAACTTATTAAAAAAAACTCATTTTTTATCATTATCATAATCAACTATTTAATATATATATATTTTCTGTAACATCCCCTTAATTTGTAAAATTAAAAAAAAAATATTTATTGCCTGTAATATTAGAATTTACTAGACAATATTTAGAATGATGTTATTATTCATACTTCTTTTGTCATGCATTACTATTGTCATGTATATTAAGTTATTATTTACTTTCTTAAAATTGTGATCTGTCGACATGACATTTCTCTTTGTCATAACAAAACTTTCTGAAATTAATTTATTGTCTCAAGGCAGTTTGTCGCGGTCGCTTGTTTGTTCCTCAACCTAAGCTGCACAAAGGAATGGCTTATGGTCTTACTTAGTCATTTTGACTAAAGCATGAACCTTCCAATTTACTAAGTGCAGGCCACAAAGCATCTCGACCAACAATGAAAGGGCAACTCTAAAGAAGACACCGTAAGGAGCAATGACAAGGCCAACTAAAGTTTGGTCCTAAACCATTTTTTTAAAACCATATGATCATTAAACAAGTTCTAACTTTATTGTTTACAAAAGCTAAACTTTAACAATGCAGGTTGTACTGTATAACAACATTTATATGTTATAAGCTTTAAGGGGTAGAAGTTTTGAATAAGAGATATATCCTTACGCTATAAGCCATGCAAAAGGTTTGTAACTCAATACAAGTATTACATTACAATATAAACTATATTATTTCTCCAATCTCCGATGTAGTATGTTATGTCAAGGATTTGTTTTCAATTTGAGGTGATGTTTGGACAATCAATTTTCATATCGATATCCACAAGGACAAGATATGCTTTTAAGACAGGTCAGGTGACTATGCTACGTCCTCCAGCTGTCGACCATCAGATGGGTGGTAAAACCCTAGAGGTTTTAATGAACGTGGAACACGATGTTAATCCTTTCGATAGAATCTTGGAGGAATTCAATCGTTGCCTCGTTTTCTCGAATGCTTTTGGCTACTTGAGGCTGCTACTTCAACTGTGTGTAACCAAAAATGGGGAAACCATCAAACTCGTCCCTTACCATTTAAATCTAAGTTTTCGTGGATGGAGTTTACACATGATGTGCTAACTAGAGCCTTCGAAAAACTAAGAAGGTAAATAGTTATCTGTAATCATCTTCTTGGTTCTTTTTCTATTGCATTAAGAAAATAAAGGTATTCTAACTCCCATCCTGTATATTACATGTGCAGGAATCTTCTCTATGATGAAAATGCGTTTTTGAGCTTTCGCCGAGAAGACCTCTCTTGATGGGTAAGACCCATGTCATTCCATGCATGGCTCTGTGGATTCCATACTAGATTTTTGCAGTGGGTTTTCTTAGCGTTGGGGTTTTCCACTTGGTACTGTGTTGACGATGTGGAAGCGATTTATCAATTGGTACAAAATGTAATTTTTTTACTGCACTAGTATTTAAAATCTGTGGAGTCCTTAAACGACTCTGCCAATCTATAATAATTTTTTTTTATGATAAGATATAAAACTAATTCTATGAATTTCTTGTCTATTATAATTATATACATCTTTTAGCTTCGTTGACCTGAGAGGGTTTTTATAACCTAGTTTTTTTTACAGCGCTTAACGTTGCGGCCTTGATCCTACTCTGTTAATTTGTTTTGGGCATAGAAAAACACCTTAGAGCACATTCTTGTTATTTGAGAGTTAACCACTGGTAGCATCGAGGTTTCGTTCTTCAGACCGCTCGTTGTGTGATAAAAAAATCCTCTTTGTTATGGGTGTAAAAGAGAACTTAAGTTCTACCTCGGCTTTTAATGGAAAACTTGTAAAATACTGTTAGCAGGTTATGGCCCATGAGGGATTTACATCTTGCTTAGATTTTGTTTTTAAAACTTAATATAATCTCAATTTTAGTTTTGAAATATTTTTACTTGACAATATTCTTTGGGCTATTAACCAATGTTGCAATACTTCACTATCTATGCATAAAATAATGGTTTAGATTATGGAATAAACCCATATAATGGATGTTGTGTTAACCTGAGTGAGCCTTCATCTGGCATGCCTACATAGATATATTAAACTATACCGACCATAAATCCATATATTCATATAGAAAGAATACGAGCTCACTTTTCCTAGGTTCAGGCCTAGACACTTACTTAATAAGGTCCCAAAATACAACCTCTAATTGGAGGGATGGAAGGGACAGAATCAATAGGATACAGGGAGAAATTGATCTTCAAAGATATTTTCAAAAATGTTTGTAATCACTTTACATAGTCTTTATTATTTTATTACTTATCCGTTGTTGGCCCTAGGTAGGTCTACTCCACCAGTCTTGGTCTATGGTTATAACTGGTTGTAGTTATTTTTGGTGGGCATCTTAATGGAATGGAATGTTTTGGTGGTGTAGCTTACTATCGATTATATTTTGGGCTAAGAAGCCTCTGTTGTAAACATTATATGGTTTTCTTTTATGTGGAGCAATGCTCGTCTGTTTGTCTGTAGTTTAAATTTAAAAGTGTCTCCACTTCGTTTATAAACTAGAAATTACTTACAGAGAAACCGTAATTGAAGTAGAGGAATTTGAAGATGAGGTTATAATCTTGTTTGTTTTAACCTAGAAATACTATAAAGGAAAGGTCGTGGATTCTTTGTCCTTCCAAACAGTTTTTAAGAGAGGGGCATTCATGCCTGTACTGTTTTATTCCCTTAGACTTAATATTCATTTCTATGAGAATCTACAGTAACTTCGTGCGCACTTAGATCTTAGCTTAACCATACTTGCATTCATTTCTTATGAATTATCTTGCGTACAACTTGTAATTTGTGTTATTATTCTATTGGATCAACAGTTATACAGTTCTAGGGTTTCATTGTTTTGTTTTAAAACTGTAAATCCTTACTCTTAAAATTATTCAGTTTTGTTTAAATAATTTTAATAAGTCAAGAGATTGTTTGAGATTTTGTTATGTAGATAAATACTGCAGAAACAACACCAATTTAAATCGGAAGCCTATAACCAGTGCTAAGATTTGTCAATGATCTCGACTTGGTGTTACATTAATAGTTTAGCTTAGCATTATTATGATTTTAAGTGAACTCTGGTTTTTCTAGATTAATACTCGAATTGATTAAGGAGAAACAAGTTGGTCTTAAATAGATTAGTATAAACAGAGTATTTGAGATGAACTTGGATTTGATCATTTATATTGTTATGCTGTTAGAGAATAAAGGATTTGGGAAAAATAAATAACTTATTTATATATAAAAGAAAAGACTCTCTAATTTATTTTAGCTCCTAAACTTGTACTGTAAATGAAAATTAACATAATGTTTTTGATGAAATAAATAATAAATATTTATTTTTCAGTTTTGGGTATGTTACAAACACCCCACCTTAAGCTCAACATCGTCCTCGGTGTTGCTTAAGTTATTCTGAGTCTTCTTGGAATAGAGCTGGATATGCCACCCGCATATCGCTCTCCAGTTCCCAGGTCGCTTCATCTGGACTAAGGTATTTCCACTGCACCTTTACCTGTCCAATCGTACAATTCCGGAGAAATGTTTCCCTCCTATAGAGAATACAATCTAGTTCCACCGGAAAATCTCTTTCTGGTTCTACCTGGATCGCATTCTAGTTAATTACATGAGTAGCATCATGTATATACTTTTTCAAAATAGAAATGTGAAAAACATTGTGTATCCTAAGCTTAGGTGGCAAAGCGAGTTGATAAGCCACTGGACCCACTCTTGCCAATATCTCGAAGGGTCCACAATACTTGGGTGCTAATTTAGTACAACTCCCTAGTTTAAATGAGCTCTTCCTTCTCCCTATTTTAAAGGAGCTCTTCCTTGGTTTCACCTTAACAAAAACATGCTCACCTACTTGGAATTCCTTTGGAGTTCTTTTAAGGTCAATATGACTCTTTTTCTTGGCTTGAGCATATTTCAAGTTGTTGTTAATTCCAATTCTTTTAACATGTCAGGTCCTAACATCAACTGATATACTCGATTACTCCATGTAATAGGAGTGTTACACCTTCTACCATAAAATATTTCAAAAGGACTAAGCTTTGGTGAAGCTTGATAATGGTTATTGTAAGCAAATTCAACCAAATGCAAATAGTCCTCCCACTTTTTGTGATAGTCTCTAATATACATTCGTAACATGTCTTCTAATATTTGTTTGAATATTTCTGTTTGTCCATTCATTTCCGAATGTAAGCAGTACTAAAATTCAATTTAGTATTTAATCGTTTAAATAAAGTTTTCCAATAATTACCAATAAATTTAGGATCTCTATCATAAATTCTTGCCTTTGGAATTCCATGCAGACAAAAGATTTCTTTCATAAAAATGTCAGTAATATTAGCAATTGTATAAGTTGTTTTAACAGGAATAAAGTGTGCTTCTTTACTAATTTATCCACAACTACCATTATTGAATCATTCTGTTTCTGGTTTTTAGGTAGACCAGTTACAAAGTCAATATTGATGACTTCCCATTTCCAGTTTGGAATTGGTAATGGCTGTAAAAGGCCCGCTAGGTGTTGATCTTCAGTTTTACTTTGTTGGCATTCAATACACCTAGCAAAAAAATCAGCAACCTCATTTTTCATTTTAGGCCAAAACTATTCTTTTCATAACATAGTTATCATTTTCTGATACCCTAGATGTCCAGAATAAGGACTTTTGTGAATTTCATTCAAAATCAACAGCTTAACTTCTAGTATATTTGGTACATAGAGTCTGTTTTTAAAAAGTATTAAATCTTTTTCATTAAAGCTGTAATTTGAGATTATATTTTCAGATGTATTATGAGTTATCTTTTCTTTTAAATTCTGATATTTTGGATCCCGCTTTATTCCTTCTTCCAATTTATCTTCCAAATCAATTTTATAACTGCTGATGGCAGTGACAAAACTTGTTACTGTGTTCCTGCTTAAGGTATCAGCCACTTTATTTTTTTTCCCTTTAATATGTTTAATTTCGAAATCATATTCGCTAAGGAAATCTAGCCATCTAGCTTGCCTTGCGCTTAGATTTTGCTGATCAAACATATATTTTAGACTTATGTTATCAGATATTAGCAGAAATGTTTTACCTATTAAGTGATTACGCCACATTTTTAAAGCGTGGATTATTGCATCCAACTCTAAATCAGAAGTTGCATAGTTCTTTTCATGAGTTTTTACTTTTCTGGATTCGTATGCAATTGCATGACCTTCCTGTGTCAGTACCCTGCCCAAGTCTTCATTGCATGCATTAGTGCATACGACAAAGTCCTTGTCTGGGTCTGCTATTTTTAGGATGGGTGCAGTAGTTAATAATTCTTTTAGTTTATTAAAACTGTCTTAGCATTTCTGATCCCAAACAAATTTCTTACCCTTTTCCTCTAATGAAAATATAGGATTTGCAATCCTTGAAAATCCTTCAATAAATTTCTTGTAATAACTTGTTATCCCCATAAAGGATCGTACATTAGTTACATCCTTAGGGACACTCCAATCAATTATAGATTTTATTTTATTTGGGTCCATCGATATCCCTTCCTTGGATATGACATGCCCTAAATATTGTATTTTATCTTTGTAAAAATCACATTTGTTGAACTTAGCATATGGCTGATGTTCTCTTAATACTTGTAGAATTATCATTAGGTGTGCATCATACTCTTCTTTTGTCTTAGAATAAATTAATATGTCGTCTATAAATATGACTACAAATTTTTCTAGGTACTTACTTAGAACATTGTTCATTAAGCACATGAAGGTTGTTGGTGCATTTGTTAGCCCGAAGGGCATAACCACAAATTCATAGTGCCTGTATATTGTCTGGAAAGCAGTTTTAAAGATGTCTTCATCTTTAATTATAACTTGGTGATACCCAGACCTTAAGTCGATCTTTGAGAATATCATCTCTCCACGTATATGATCGAATAGATCGTCAATGCGGGGAAGAGGATATCTATTCTTAATCGTCATTTTGTTAGTTGATGATAGTCTATGCATAGACGCAAAGTACCGTCTTTCTTTTTAACAAAAAGAACCGATGCTCTCCAAGGGGATACACTGAGTTGTACATAATGTTTGTCTATTAATTCTTGCAATTGTAATTTTAATTCATTTAGCTCCAAGATGTTCATTCGATAGGGAGCTTTTGAATTAGGTACTACTCCAGGTACTAATTCAATTGTAAAGTCCAGATCTCGTTTAGGAGGTAATCCTGGAATTTTTTCCAAGAATACTTTCGTGAACTATTGCAGGATCGGGATATCTTCAAATCCTGGTTTATTTTCTTTATTCATTTGTTCATTATTTATAATGTGTACAACAAAGACTTTACAACCCTTCCTGACAACAATTTTCATCTGTTAGGCTGTAATTTGTCTAATAGATATCTTCCTAGGAATACCTGTGGCAACAATTCTTTCTCCTTTATTATTCAAACAAGTAAAAGTTTTCTGAAAACAGTTTAAAATCACTCAGTGTTTTTAAATCTAATCCATTCCCATTAAGACATCGTAAGATCCTAAAGGTAGCACATTTAGCTTGACCTAAGTTTCAAACCGATTCATTATCAAATTACAACTTTCAACATAGTTTACTACCTTTCTTTTAGTTCCTGTAGCTAACTGGACTATCCAGGATTTTCAAACTTTTTAAAGGACAAATTACACTTTTCCACTATGCTAGGAGATATATAACTTAAACTAGCACCTGGATCAATTAAGATGGAAACAGAGAAATTTTGGATCATACTTTGCACTTCCACCATGGAAGTCTGGTGATCCGCCTGTTGGTTCTCCATAGCTGTATTTATCCTGTGCATCTCGTTTGCCGCATCTCCAACTGTTTCTTCTTCCTGGATAGTGTGTATGTTGTTGATGTTCTCTTTCCGGTTCGGACAGTATTTGGCGTAGTGTGGTCCTTGGCATTCCCAACATTTGACAGGTTCCTTTTGTTCAGTATTTCTAACAAAAGTGTTAGACATATCCCTGCCTTTTGATGTTGCAGTATTCTGGGGTATTTTATTCTTAAAATCAGTTTTCTGATAGTTGTTCTTGGAGAAGTTCTGAGACTTACTCCCAAAACTCTTGTTTGACTGAAATCCTATTCTCTGCTGATCAAAATGACTTGTCTTTTTAGTCTTCCATTTAGGTAGACTTTCTCTTTTCTTGGTCTGTTCATAACATAATTCAACCTTTCTCATAGCTTCTTCCAAGGTTTTTGGATTGTCAAATTCAATCCTATCTTTGAAGCTAGCAAGTAAACAGCTTAAAAACCGTTGGATTTTTGGCTTTTCATCTATTATGTAAGGTACATATCTTAGCAGACTTAAGAACTTGCTGCTCAATTATTTCATGGACATGGAACCTAGTTTTAAATTATAGAACTCCTTGGCTATTTCATCGTAATATTGTTGAGACGTAAACTTTCTCTTGAATTACTTCTTAAAAACTCTCCAAGTTAAGTACTTATCTTTCATATTTTTGACCATCTTTATATCTTGCCACCATATGTCAGCTTTTTCGGTCAAATTGTAAATAGCCATTATGGCCTTTAATCTATCAGAATAGTTGTAGATTTGGAAGTATTTCTTCATGCATGACAGCCAAGATTCTGCTTCCTCTCCTTTCTCAGCTTCCCTGTTGAACATGGGAGGCTTTATTTTCTTGAATTCTCCAGAAATCTCTTCGTAGGGTTTATACTTCTTTCTCCTAGGTTTTCGGTCACTTTCACTACTGTCACTTGTATATCTATGTCTTTCCCTACGTGACCTTGTATTAAACTTTGAGGAAGATTCGCTATCAGGAGATTTTGCTTTCTTTCCTTTATGTTTATGGCACGTTGTTTCAAAATCAGTTTCAATATCATTTCTTTTATCTTTTTCTTGGTTATGTATTTTGTCCAGTAGATATTCATTCAACTCTAAAATTCTTTTATTATCTTGTTTCAAAGTTTGAAGTTCATCCTTAATCTCTCTGACTGTTTGTAGTACCTATGTATTATTCAATTCTACATAAAAGTTGCCAAGGTTATTATGCTGAAAACCATTTTCAGCGGAGGCTTCGGCATTCTCCATTTCCTGCAAAACATATTTTATATTTTTGGATATAAATAAATCAAAAAATAAAATTAGTACATTATTTTTCTTTATATGCGAGTGAGCCAATCAGGCCCAGTGTTGGAATCTCACTGTGATACCACATGTAACATCCCCTAAATTTGTAAAATAAAAATAATAAAAAAATTACTGCCTGTAATATTAGAATTTACTAGACAATATTTAAAACAATGTTATTATTCATACTTCTTTCGTCATGCATCACTGTTGTCCATTATATTAAGTTATTATTTACTTGCTTAAAATGGTGATCTGGCGACATGACATTTCTCTTTGTCATAACAAAAGTTTCTTAAATTAATTTATTGTCTCAAGGAAGTTTGTCATGGTCATTTGTTTGTTCCTCAAGTTGAGCTGCACAAAAGGAATGACTAATGGTCTTACATAGTCATTTTGACTAAAGCATGAACCTTCCAATTTACTAACTGTAGGCTGCAAAGCATCTCGGCCAATAGTGAAAGGGCAACTCTAAAGAAGACATCGTAAGGAGCAATGACAAGGCCAACTAAGGTTTGGTCCTAAACCATTTCTTTAAAACCATATGATCATTACATAAGTTCTAACTTTATTATTTACAAAAGCTAAACTTTAACAATGCAGGTTGTACTGTATAACAACATTTATATGTTATAAGATTTGAGGGGTAGAAGTTCTGAATAAGAGATATACCCTTATGCTATAAGCCAAGCAAAAGGTTTGTAACTCAATACATGTATTACATTATAATATAAACTATATTATTTCTCCAATCTCCGTCGTAGTATGTTATGTCAACTAGGATTTGTTTTCGGTTTGAGGTGATGTTTGGATAGTTGACTTTAATATCGATATTCACAAGGACAAGATACACTTTTAAGACAGGCCAGGTGACTATGATACGTCCTCCAGTTGTCGACCATCAGATGGGTGGTAAAACCCTAGAGGTTTTAATGAACATGGAACACAGTGCTAATACTTTCGATAGAGTCTTGGAGGATTTCAATTGTTCCCTCATTTTCTCCAATGCTTTCGGCTGCTTGACCCTGCTACTAATTCAACTATGTGTAACAAAAAATGGGGAAACCATCAAACTTGGCCCTTACCATTTAAATCTAAGTTTTTGTGGATGGATTGTATACATGTTGTGCTAACTGGATCCTTTAGAAAACTAAGAAGATAAATCATTATCCGTAATCGTATTCATGGTTCTTTTTCTATTGCATTACGAAAATAAAGGTATTCTAACTCCCATCCTATATATTACATGTGCATGAATCTTCTCTGTGATGAAAAGACATTTTTGAGCTTTTGTCGAGAAGACCTCTCTTAACAGGTAAGACCCATGTCATTCCATGCATGGCTCTGTGGATTCCATACTAGGTTTTTGCGGTGAGTTTTCTTAGCATTGGGGTTTTCCACTTGGTATTGTGTTGACGACGTGGAAGCGATTTATCATTTGGTACAAATTGTAATTTTTTATTGCACTGGTATTTAAAATCTGTGGAGTCCTTAGACGACTCTGCCACTCTGTAATAATTTTTTTTGGATGATAAGATATAAAACTACTTCTATGACTCTCTTGTCTATTATAAGTATATACATCTTTCAGTTTCATTGACCCAAGAGGGGTTTTATCACCTAGTTTGTTTTACAACGCTTAACGCTGCGGCCGTGAGCCTACTATGTTAACTTGTTTTGGGCATAGAAAACCACCTTAGAGCACATTCTTGTTAATTGAGAGTTAACCCCTGGTAGCATCGAGGTTTCGTTCTTGAGACCGCTTGTTGCGTGATAAACACATCCTCTTTGTTCTGGGTGTAAAAGAGAACTTAAGTTCTACCTTGGCTTTTAATGGAAAACTTATAAAATACTGTTAGCAGGGTATGGCCCATGAGGGATTTACAAATTGATTAGATTTTGTTTTTAATACTTAATAAAATTTTGAGTTTAGTTTTGAAATATTTTTACTTGACATTATTCTTTCGGTTATCAGCCAATGTCGCAATACTTCACTGTTTATGGATAAAATAATGGTTTAGATTATGGAATAAACCCGTATAATTGATGTTGTGTTATGTAGCTTACTGCCGATTATATTTTGGGCTAATAAGCCTATGTTGTAAACATTATATGGTTTTCTTTTATGCGGAGCAATGCTCATCTCTTTGTCTGTAGTTTAAATTTAAAAGTGTCTCCACTTCGTTTATAAACTGGAAATTACTTATAGAGAAGTAGCAATTGAAGTAGAGGAGTTTGACAATGAGGTTATAATCATGTTTGTTTTAACCTAGAAATACTATAAAGGAAAGGTCGTGGAGTCTCTGTCCTTCCAAACAGTTTTTAAGAGAGGGGCCTTCAGGGCTGTATTGTTTTATTCCCTTAGACTTAATATTCGTTTCTATGAGAATCTACAGTAACTTCTTGCGCACTTAGATCTTAGTTTAACCTTACTTGCATTCATTTCTTAGGAATTACCTTGCAGACAGTTTGTAATTTGTGTTATTATTCTATTGGATCAATAGTTTTACAATTCTAGGGTTTCGTTGTTTTGTTTTAACACTGTAAAGCCTTACTCTTATTATTCTTCAGTTTTGTTAAAATAATTTTAATAAGTCAAGAGATTGTTTGAGATTTTGTTATGTAGATAAATACTGTAGAAACAACACTAGTTTAAATTGAAAGCCTCAGAACAAGTGATAAGATTTGTCGATGATCTCGACTTGGTGTTACATTAATAGTTTAGCTTAACATTATTATGATTTTAAGTAAACTCTAGTTTTTTTAGATTAATACTCGAATTGATTAAGGAGAAACAAATTGATCTTAAAGAGATTAGTATAAACAGAGTATTTGAGGTGAACTTGGATCCACCCAACCTTTTTCCTGAAGCAGCCAAATCACTTGCTTAGGACCCCCGAGCTTGCTCATTGCACGACTAGGACGGAGATCTCTGCTACACAACAGACTTCTGCAACTTAGCACTCAACAACAGACTTAGCTCATCAAAACACTTTGGCTATCCCCTCATCAAATTCTTTGTGTGTCTGACTTTTCAGTTTGCAAATGTTGCAAAGTTCATTCTCTCAGAAATCAAAATGATTAGTGAGCCTCCTGCTCAATTTGATGGTTCATATAAGAGTGCCTAGGTCTTTGGGTCAGTTTTGGAATTTAATGAGCCACCTAGCTGAGTTCTCCCTCTCAAGGAACATAACCACATTTTAGGGATTATGCTCCTGCAATAGCTAGAATGTGAATGCTAGTGCTGCCACTTGTCAACCAGCCTTTACAGCTGTTCCTTCCTTCTAGTGGGCAGTGAACACTCATTTAACACTCTCCCATGAATAGGTGTCTCCTTTTATTAATTATTAAAATAAATAATTCTTTAATTAAACTCATCCTTACCCACTCAGTTATAAACTTTACAATAAAAATTAACATAATATTTTTACTGAAATAAATAATAAATATTTATTTTTCACTTTTGGGTTTGTTACATTTTCACATTTC
>LPNX010014521.1:3388-46479 GCA_001517045.1 Pseudotsuga menziesii
TACCTAATTCTATAGTTTAGATGAAAGTTCTAACACCCTCCCTTAATGATTCATCTAGAAAATACACTAAGTTTGTCCCTAAATTTTACAAATTTGTACAGTCTCAAATTTATATATATATGTAGTATGATCCTCAATATGACAATTTTTAAACTTCAATGTTCCATCTTCTACAAGCTATCGAATGAAGTGGTGATGAACATCAACATGATTGGTACATTCATGGAAGATTGGATTATTTTCCATCACAAAAATTCCCTAATTACCAAAATAGTACAATAGAGTGGGCTCGTTTTGTTGGATCTCCATATATATAAGCATCCATCTAAGGCAAACTACTTCACATGGATGTAACATCTAAAAAACACCATTCATTTCATACAAAGGTGAATACACCATTTAACATCTAGAAACACTGGTCAACAATTTCATACAAGGGTGACTTCATGTTGGAACAAGGAATGCCAATAGAAAATCAACCAAGGGTATAGGAATTAACCAATGGTGTGGGCGTGAAATATCCTCCCCTCAAGTTGAATCAGCTCCTGAATGGTGTTGTCTCGCTCCAAACGCTCCAAATGCTCCAATGGCTCGTCGAATTCGCGTTCCTGATTGTGAAAATGGGCCGCGGGTTCAGGACTGTGTATTTTTTTTTATTTATCATTTGCAAATCGCGTGCGCGTTTTAGAACTACTAATTGCGTGCACGTTGTATAACTACAAATCACGTGCGTGTTTTGTAGTTCTATAACGCGTACGCGATTTTGCTTTCTATCCTACATGTTCCATGACATGTCAGGCTGGGGTTGAACCATACCAAGTGCTATGTCAGGCTCGGGTTGAGGTATTTTTTGGTAGCATGATGTTGTTTTTGAAAACTAAGATTGCATCTTAAAGGTCCCTCATCTTCTTGCACCGACCCAGGTTCTATTATGTTTTCTAGTGATGTGGCGAGGGAAACCCAAGAGGGTTCCCTGGTGTTCTTCAGTTCATCACTCAAAATTCTTAATTGGTTTAAATCCCCGTGTAATTCATCTTTGGGGTTTTCTTTGTTTAATTTAAGGTCTTTTTCTTTTAATTCGGGGTTTGGGTCCTCTGATTGGTTTGTTTCATTCCTTTCTTGGGATGGTTCATTGGTATTTGTCATTATGTTTAGGTAATTTGTACCTACAATATCAAAATTTTCCCATTTCAATTCAATTTCAATTTTTTTTATTTTTGTATTTTATTTGAAAAACAAAAAAATACATTAAAATAAACAAAAAAATGGCATTCCTACTCCATCTACCTTACTCCAATGTCGTGGGTGTCATTTTAGCTCAGTTGGACATTTCAGTTGGGCTCCTTGGGGGTTGTTTTTGTCTCCTTAGGGGTTGTTTTTGCCTCCTTGCACGCTCGCGGGTGCGTTATGAACAAAACAAAACTATTCATTGTTTTATTTTTATTTTAAAACACAGGGACGTGCGTGTCCTTGTGTGCAATTTCACAAAACATGCACGCATGTCCAAGTACGTGTGCATGCACATACATGCGTGTGCGTCATTGGGTACGCGTGCGCGCTCCTATTCTCCACGCTGGCAATCCGGTGTAGAGGTTCGCTACTGTCAAAGTAGGAGAGCGTGCGTGCATCCAGGGGTGCATGTGTGTTCTTGTTTTTTTCCACTCGCATGCTCCCATTGCATCATATTTGGGTAGTAGCTTCTTGCGGGCACTCTCATACCTTTGGATATTCTAGATATATAAATTATATAAATGATAGTCTACTAAAAGAATTGACTAATTGGTCAACTAATGAGCTCACTAGGCTCTTGACTTTGAACCAACCAATGGATGAATCGACTAGCGAACTGATTGGTTAGGTAATTAGAACATAATCGACAACTTTGTCACAAACAATGAATAATTCAATGAGGTTGTTATGTGTTATGAGCCTAGCATGTGGACATATTCTTCCTCAATTAAAGAGAGTTGGTTACATCTTGGAGCTATAAAAGGACTATCCTATGGATCAAATCAAAGTTTGGTTAATGAAGATGATGTTTGAAAATTGCATTTCAAAGTATTTTCTATTGTGCCTAAATGTCTAAAGAATTTCTTTAGACATCACCTCTTCTTGGAAATTATTAGCTTACTATTTTTTGTTATTTCGAATTCCCTAGTTTATCCAACATATCACCCATATGTTTAATGGAAGATTCAATGGTGAAAATATTAACTCCTAGTTACACAGTTTAGAGAAATATTTCAAAGACTCTAACATATTAATGCTAAAAATATTCTCATGACTTAGGTCCATGTGGAAGTTATTTTTCTAGAATTGTGGAAAATCATTAGATTTTATTTTACTTTAAATTAAGGTAGATCAAATGATTTCACATTTTCTTAATTTTAAGATTTAGATTTTGAAATTTCTTTTATGAAAAATATTAAAGAATATTTAGTATCAAAATTAAATAATGAAAAATATTTTCTAAATTTTTTTTTAATTATAATAAAAAAAATTTAAAACATACTTTCAAGAAAATGAAAACATAAATTAATAGAAATGTTCTTCTTCTTTTTAATTATATTTATGTAAAACTCATCTCACTATATCACTTTTTTAAATTAAAATATTGTTTATAAAAGAAAAGTAAGAATCAAAATAAAGATCTATCTTATGGTAAAAGATAATTCAGCTTGTTTAAACTCTATGTTTCAACATTAATTTTGATTAAAATATTATTAATTAAAAATAAGAATCAAAATACAAACCTTTTTAATTGTATGTTAAAAGAAAATACAATTTGATTAGACTTTATGTTTCAACATTCATTTGGAAGCCAGCCCACCATAAGAGAAAAGATAATAAAGAAATTATTTGATTTTGCTTTAAAATATTTTTTGTGTTCAAAAAGCTTAGAAACATTAGGAACTCATCATAGTTTTGAGGAGTTATAAAGTTAGAAAAGTTAGTATTAGAGTAAAGATTATGAAACTTACTCTCTAATGTTGGAGCAGAGACTATGGAAATGTGGACCTATGCACAACATTCTAAGATAACTGATTTTATACTCAGTGTACATAGATTTCTTTATTTCATTATGAAATTCATATAATGTAATTATAATCCCGAGTAAATTAGAGAAATTTTCTTTTAACCTTTAAATCTTTCTCATGCCATATTTTATCACACTTCATTTTATTTTAAACTTAGAAATATTAATAATTTTAATATATAAATAAGAGATAAAATATTGAGTCAAACATAACATTAAAACTCCGTGAACATTCGACGCGGTACACCTCCCTCATGGTTCAAGAACTCTGATATTAGTTGCTTTACGACCTCAGCTTCAGTACCGTACTCATCATATTTAGCCTTTCAATCAAACATCTCAGAACCATTGAAGTATCTCATTTTCTAAGTGTAAAAAACATTAATTAAAATTAATTTTGTAAATATTAATTTACTTATTTTAAATATTTTAGATATAGAAAATAATTTACTATACATAAAATAATAATAAGAATTAAAAAACTAGATTCCATATAAAAAATAATAATTTACTATACATAAAATAATAAGAAGAATTAAAAAGCTCTTCCATATAAAAAATAATAATCAAATATTGTTAAATGTTGGTTCTCAATGACAATGACAATGAGAGACTATAGATAATAGTGGTCAAGAATATCAACCATCCAAATGTTCAGACGGAGGGAGATTCATAAGACCAGCGAACCCGAAAATGAGTATTGCTAAATGTTCTGTCCAGCTAAGGTGCCATTTAATGGGCATACTATAATTTGGATTCGACATGCATTCCTCACTGGTTTGAAATTCATAATAAGACCCCGAACTCCAAGAAGATTCCAGTCATCAACAACAACGGGACTGGAATGAGTTTATAAAGCGCAGCAACTGGACGCTTGAAATTCTTTAATAAAGGTGAGCACTTGGACGCTTGCAATTCCTTATTGGGACGAAGGCATGCTGCTGCTTGAATGACTTTGGACACTTATGAATCAGGTGACCTGCGCAGCACAAGCAATCAAGTGAAACAAGTTAGATTCATATTTACAGTTTAGGGCTAGATTCATTTTTTTCTGTTTAGGGTTCTAAGAAATCAATATTCTGAACAGTATGGATTGGGCTCTCTAAACTTTAATTTACTATTCTTGAAAGATTGTTATTTACAGATCATTCCTGAATTTTATCAAGAATCATATTTTAAAATATTTCTGATCTGGTACTGGTTACTTGATGAGAATATATCTGATTTGAAATTAGAAATTAACACGATCAGCACTGATAGAAATCAAAATAAACTTTAAGCACGCATTGCTTGAACAACATAATGTACCTGGAATGTGACATATGCGACACACGTAGCCAGCACGCTGCAATAAATTATAACCTGCATTTGCATCCATGGTCAGAAATTTCAAGCAACAAAATTAATCCAAGAAAATGATATAATTTAATTCATACACGTATAGATTTACCTGGTCGTTTACCGGCAGAAAACTGGTGGTTGATTGTCCTAGCTTTTTGCTGGACAGTTGAAACGGACGTGTGCACCGCATCAATAGGTTTTCTTGATTTGATTATATGAGAAAAACCATGAATGGTTTCTTGAAGTGTTTTGTTGAGTAGTAGGTCTCTTTCAGCTGAAATATTGACTTCTCCACATAAGCAAGTCCACATATTGGATTTAAGATACTCTGTTATACCTGCACATAAATAAAAACCACCCAACTCAGAGTTTAGCTCATCTATCTTCCTCCCTTTTATAATATCTGCCAGTGTAACTGGTAATTGAAATACATACATTCACGACAATAACTGTTGAAGCAACATTTCCCCACAAGCACAGCATCTTTCATTAATTTCTTGCATATAGGGCAGTTCAATTCTGCTGGAATTTGTAGGCCGCCAGAAACCCTTTTGTGAATAGCAGGCGCGGATCTGGGGTTAACTTCTTTGACACCGCTTATACTGCTGCAAGCAATTGCATAAATTATATATATATATATATCTCTTCATTTTTCAGAATTAATTGTAAAGGATGTCCAAAATTGAATCAAATGCGAAGGATAATAACTCACCAATGAGATTGCAGAAATTTTGAAGAATGAGAAGGTTTAACAGATGTATCAGCTGCTGATGCTTTATTTGTATTTTTCGTCAAATTACGCGTGTCATAGTAAGTAGCTTCATCTCGTGTCGGCATAATATTCATTACTTGAGCTTGGTGTGGTCGCTGCAGTACTGCGTATACATCTCCCCCAAAATCTTCCTCCTCTTTGTTTGCGGTTTCATCCCACTGCAGGCATCTATACAATTTATATACACCACACAGCAAAACATATATACACAATTAAAAATGCACTAAGCTGGTTACCTGTATGCTTTTGCCGTCTGTTCCAGTGTTTTTATCCATCTCTATTACCTTATTTTCTCTGCAATAATGAACAGAAACAAACGATATCTTTAAATTTTGAGTATCTCATGATACCAGATCATAAATTGTTGGATCTCATGGAGAGCTTAAAATCTAAGACTGCTTAGCAATTTTTGTTTCCATCATTTACCGATATTCAAAACACTATTACATCTAATCATTTAACGGCAAATGTTAAATAGTAGACACAGATATTACTATTTCAGTGCAGTTATTAATATTTTTATACAGCGGATTTACCGGACCTTAGTTGGATTTTTGCGCTCTTTCGAGGGCGCTGGTTTCCAGCAATTCTGCAAACTATGAGAGAAGTGTGTCTCGGCACAAGATCTGTGTTATTGCTATATTCTGTTAAGAAATACATGAAAATGAATTCACAATCAATCATTACATAGCATTTATTTATATAAAGTAATTTCAGGCACATATCTTTCTATTATGAAATCTCAAATGAAAACAGTTATCGAAACGGTACAGTAATTAAATGTTATATGAAATTATCCACTTAAAAGAAAAGAATATGTTATTCACTCTGTAATTAAATAATTGACATTCTCCATTGCATTAATAGAAGAAGAAAACATACAGTGAAGATATAATTAATTATTACCTTTGCCAGTTTGAGCATTTGAAATCACAAAATCAATATCTGTACCGCGCTTGCTTAGATACTTGGAGTCGAAGATTTTGGTTTTCAAATCTTTAATAGAAATGAAATGATCTTTTATAGAAATAGTGGCATAATCCTTGGCACTCTTGAATTTATAATAAACGGCCATGATCGATATAAGTATGGCTGAGAAAGCTGAAGCAAATTGATGCTGCTAAAATGAAGCCCTTCACTGAATTCCAAAAGAAGTTAACAGGTTTTCAAAAGAAATCTGGAATTGTTTATTCCAAGGCTGCTCCCGAAAACAACTTCCTCCAAATCTGAATTTGACTGCTTATAATTCCAGTTTTTCTATTCCTTTTCTCTCATGGAAGATTCAATCTCTATTTCACAGCCACAGCCAGGTTCATCTACTTTCAATCTCTATTTAACAGCCATTTTTTGAGCCTTGCCCCCGCCATATTTTTTTCGTTCAAAAAAGCCTTGCCGCCCCCATCTTTTTTCGTTCAAAAAACAGCGTTGCCGCCGCCAGCTTTGCCGTTCGCCTTTGGAATGGCGGCGAACGGGTGGACATCTCTTTGTTTACTTAGATTTAGACTATCCGGGCAACCCTCCTTCCTCCATAACCGCACGGTCGGGACTCCCCTTCTTCCGGCAACCTCGCAGTCAGCTACGCAGCTCCGTTTTCCTTCCGGTCAAACACGACGAGTTCCACTTGAAGTTAAAACTCCGTTTGGCAGCACAGTGCAGTTTCGGAGCGTATGCACCACATGGAAAAACAAAACAGATAGCATTATGGATAACGTTAAGAAAGCTGCATGGTTAAAGGTTCTTCCTCCAACGGATAGATTGAGCACCAGCTCTAACTCATAGATCGCGGTTCATTAATTGCCACCAGATTATTTCACTATAAAAAATATTATTTTAATTCTCTTTTTAAATATATATAACTATAAAATTATTATTTTAATTCTTTATCTAAAAGAGATTTCATAAAACATGAGTTGAAGAAAGGGCGGTGATTGGAGCGAGGAGCGAGGAGCGGAGGAGCGAGGGATGTTTATGTCACTGTTGGTCAGGGAGATAGCTGTAGTTTTGCTGAACTTGGTGCACTTGAACTTAAATCTGGTTGACATGTACTATGTGATTGAAGTTATTTGTTAGTTGTATGTGGGAGAGTTGAGTACTTATTGGGTCGAAGTTTCAGAAGTTTGAGGGTCCTGTGGTTGGATCACTGAAGGCATGTGGGTTCATGTTTTTATCTTTTAATGCTCGGGGCTGGGCTCCTTTAGCAGATTATCGGTCGGGTGATCATTGTGGTGGTCTTTTTGTTATTTTCAGGACTTCTCTGTACTGACTTTTTGCAGAGAGAAGTTTCTGTTCCTTTCGGGCCTAGTTTGAGATAAGTGGGTTTTGCTTGGTTGCGGTAGACTGGAGTCGATCGGAGTGCTCCTCTTGGGTTATTTTGGACTCTTTTTAAGTTGGTTTTGCAGTCATCTGGACTCGTCACTGGATTTTTCCTCTGAGTTTTGCTGGCGGACTGATCCAGATTTGGGTTGCTGGGGTCTGGTTTTCCATTCCCGCTCAGGACTTAATTTGAATTTCTCTCCTGTGTGGTAGTTGAAACCATTAATTCTTGGCATTGAAGTCGCTGGGATGGTTCGATATGAAAGTGCTACATTTTTTGTTATGCATTTATGAGGATGCAAGTGGAGATTTATTTCCTGAGTGGACGTGAAGAGTTGTCTTTTAAGTTGCCTACTATCTCTTTTGTCCGGATTTGTGCTAGATTTGTTCTTGGTTATTTGTAGAGAGGTTTCCTTAGCTTGGGTTGTAGGGTGGCGGATTTCCTCTAAAGGACTTTTTCCACGTTCTTGACGTATCCTCAGGGTGGCGAGATAGTTACTTTCACCTATTATTGTTAGTTTGTGCATTTACTTGGGTTTTGGCAGGGATACACGCCACTTGAGACTGTGGGGTATTTAGCTGTGCTACATCACGGACAGGTGGTTCTGATTAGATGGTGGGTCAGTATCCTACGCAGTAAGTAGGTGGCTCGAGGAAAGAGAAGGATGGAGCGGGCTCTGTTACTCATATCAATGTGAACTGGAGGCAACACGCACCTTTCCCGTCAAAGGAGAAGAGTAACATGGGGGATAGGGATCGTCAAAGAAGGAAACTAAAAGCTCACAAAATTCGAGAAGGGACTGAACGACTCACTCTTGGAGTTGACCTTGAGATAGATAAGGTGAAGAGTTATTCGCAGAGGGCTTTAGTTGGAAGATTAGATTTTGTGAAGATAACCAGAGCTGAGATGCTGGCGTGGATGAAAAAGGCTTGGGTGCCAGTGATAGGGTATACTCTGAGATTTACTTTTCTATTAAATGGCTGGTGCTCTTTTCACTTCTTAGAGGAATTGGATGCTATTATCATTTTGTGTGGTATATGGTTGATAAAGCACAGGTCACTTATGCTTAGTAGATGGCATGTGGGTTTCGACCCTGTTACAGAGCCGATTAGAAAGAGGCATTTGTGGCTACTGATGCTAGGATTCCCCATCCAATGGTGGAAGAGGGAAATCATTGTGATGATTGTGAATACTGTTGGAAGATTTCTATTCCTCGATGATAAAACCTTTGTAACAGGTGATAGAAAGATGGTGGCAGTCCTGGTGGAGTTAAATGTTACTATTGGATTGCCAGAGGAGATTGAAATCACTTGTGGTTCACAGGTGAGGGTACAGAGGTTGGATTACTGGCGTGTGCCGTTCAGATGCCACCAGTGTAGAAGAACGGGTCACTTGCGTGATGAATGTCCGGATGTGATCCGTCGGAAGCCCCGTATATCATCCCCTGACCTGGCTGAGCTATGTCTTACAAGTGGGATGTCCGACATTATTGGTAAGTTGATCACTTCTAAAACAGATCTTTCTTTACTTGATTTTGCTGAGATTGATCTTTTACAAACTATTATCGCACCTTTAGCAAAGAATGCGGAAGGAACATGTGGGGGATATTTACGGGAGGGACATTTGGTTTCTGGCGCTTCACCTAATATTGTGGTTGACGAGGCAACAAATGTGACTGAGGGGGAAACGGTTCCTATTGAACAAACTATTGTTGTTTCGTCCACTTGCAACAGCCCCATTTTGATTACAAACTCTGACGACTTGGGACATGGACCGTCGACTACCAATGTGGTGGTTTCTGATAAGGATTTGGTTCAGAAGGAGGTTTTGAGAGAGTCTTTATCAGAATTATATAACAAAATTCCAAATGAGCAGCTTTGGTCTTTATTAGATGGGGAGCACAGAGATGAAATAGAGGTATATGAGGGGGCCATTTTCAAACCCCCTTTACAGTGCTTTGCACTTAACCCTGAGTCACAATCGAGTACCTGTCCTATTCAATCCATCCGGTCAAATGTGACCCTGAGGAAAGGGAAAAAGAAGCAATGGGCGAGGCTTAAAGGTGGTACTAGCTCACTTGAGCCAAGTTCACCTACTTTGAACAGCATTGACCTATCTGAGGTTGACAACTACATAAGGGATCTTAGAGCAATGTCCCTGGGAAAGGGTTCTAAATGATTTTAAAGACCTACAATGTAAGGGGATTGGGAGGCCTCCCCAAGAGAAGGGCGCTTCATGAATACATTACTTCTCATTCTGTACAAGTTCTATTTTTGCAGGAGACAATGGTATCTGCTTCGGTCGCTTGTGAGAATTTCCTTAAGATTTGTCCAGACTGGATTGTCATAGCTACAGACTCGGAAGGATTCTTAGGGGGTATGTTAACGGCCTGGGATCCCCGTTTTGCTCGATTTAAATCTTTTAGTACAGCTGGAGGTATTCTTTTAGAAGGGCAATTCAAAGGTTTCAATGGGATACTAAACCTTCTCAATGTTTATGGACCATATAAGGACAGACAGAGATTTTGGGAACATATTTCATAGCTGGGGTTACTAAAATTGGAAAATTTGATCTTGGGAGGAGACCTCAATTTCACATTGGGGCCTTCGGAGGTCTGGGGAGGAAGAAAGGCTGCTGATCCTTTATGTAATCATCTTGCTGATTTATTCCAATCGGTGGACTTGGTGGATGTTATCTCAGATTTTTCTTCGCCTAAATGGTACAATGGTAGAGAGGGAGAGGGGCATGTTGCGAAGAGACTGGATAGATTTTTGATTAGTAACAATATTTTGGAGATGGTGGACATATATAGAACCTGGGTGGACTACACAAAGCTGTCAGATCACTGTCCCGTGTCACTACAATTGGATTTTGATTCTCACAAAATCAATTTCCCGTTTAAATTTAATCGGGTCTGGCTTGAGGAGGAGGAGTTTTGAGCTTTTGTTAGGACTTCATGGGCTGAGATGACACAATTTGAATGTGAACCAGACTGCAACAGGTTTATGATAAAATTGAGCTATCTCAAACGACTGGTTATTAAATGGGAAAAGCTGAGAAAGTCAAAGAATAGATTGGAGATCAATGAAGTTGAGGATTCTATTGCACTTTTGAATGAGGTGATTATGAAAGGATTAGGGGTGGATGAGGACAGGCAGAGACTTTCAGCTGCCATTGATAGAAGGAACCATCTGGTACACATCAAAGCTGAGACTCTCCTATAGAAAAGTAGGGCACTGTGGATGGCAGAAGGGGACAAAAATATGCAGTACTTTTATAAAGTTGCAAATCAAAGAAGGATACAAAACTCAATCTGGGAATTGGAAGATGATTCAGGAGGTAAGATATATAAACAGCAAGATCTTAGTAAAGCTACTAAATGTAAATTTACTAAGTTTTATGAGGAGGTTGGTGAGAGGAACATTATGGAACAGCTTGAGGTGACCAGACATTTTCCCAGGTTTTTTGAGCAAGCAGAAGGAGAAGAAATATTTAATACCATTACTGCTTCAGAGATAAGAGATGTACTTGATCATTTTAAAAAAGATAAAAGCCTGGGGCCAGATGGGTGGACGGTAGAATTCATCCTGTGTTTCTTTGAACTTTTCGAGAAAGATTTGGTGGCCTTGGTTGAAGATATTAGGGTGAATGGGCATGTACCTGGCATACTGAATGCTACCTTCATAGCATTGATTCCTAAGACTGATAAGCCACTTACCTTTGATGATTTTAGACCTATTTCCCTTTGTAATTTGGTATATAAGATCATCACTAAGATCTTATCTAATAGAATGAAGCCAATTCTATCAAAGCGGATTACCAAGGAGCAGTTTGGTTTTTTACTTGGTAGGAAGATTTCGGAGGCAGTGGGAATCACACAGGAGGCTTTACATACTATCAAGACACAGGATTTGGACGCAGTTATACTGAAATTGGATCTTTCGAGAGCCTATGACAGGGTGGAATGGGGGCTCTTGAGACTTATACTTTTACAGATAGGACTTCCTTTCGAGGTGGTTAGATGGATAATGGGGTGTATTACTTCGGCAAATTTCTCCGTGTTGGTTAATGGAGCCCCTACTTCTTTCTTCGGATGTGGGAGGGGACTCAGGCAGGGATGTCCCTTGTCCCCTTTATTATTTTTGATAGTTATTGAAGGACTGAGTAGACTTTTGACTGAGGCTAGGATTTGTGGCAGGATTAAAGGTGTTCATTTTAATTCGACCCTAGCTCTCACACATATACTTTTTGTAGATGATGTGATCATTTTTGGGACGGGTGATATTGAGGATTGGACAGAGATAAAAAGAATATTGAAGCTCTTCTGCTGTGCATCCAGAATGCAATTAAACTTGGATAAATTGTGTCTCTTTTTCCACAAACAGAAAGATGCTGTGGTGGCAGCTATCAAGAAAATCATACCGGTACAATCTTCGGTCATTGGGGATGGTTTGAAGTACCTGGGCTGTTTACTGAAGCCTAATGGTTATTTATCTAAAGACTGGATTTGGTTGCTGATTAGAATGGAGAAGAGGATTAGAAACTGGAACAACAGGTGGCTGTCTTTAGGAGGGAGATTGATACTGATTAAAGCTGTACTCATTAGCATTCCGGTGTACTGGTTGGCCATGGGGCTGATTCCGATGTCCATCATATCTCGTATGAATAGCATGATAGCTAAATTTCTGTGGTCGGGCAATTTACAGAAGAACAAGATCCATTTGGTTAGTTGAGAAAGATTATGTTCTCCTTGGAAGGCTGGGGGATGGAATATTAAGGACCCAGCACTTTTTAATGTAGCTATACTACTAAAGACGGGATGGAGAGTCATATCACAACCGGGACTTTGGCATTCCATATTGAAGGAAAAATACTGGAAAGAAGACTCGGTTGTTGGGTGGATCAGGTATGAACAAAAGGAAAAGGTGACTGGATCATTGTTCTGGAGAAGTTTTAATAAGCAGTTTTATAGAATCAAAAACTGGTTAGCTTGGAATTTGGGGAATGGAAACAAAGCATTGATTGGTATAGACCCTATGGTAGGTTGCAAAAAAGATTATTTTTTGCCTTTGCACATCATTGGGAGGCTACACTCGCAGGATATCTGGTATTTCTATCAAATACGATCGGGGAGAGTGGAGGACTACAACAGAGGGTATTGGCTGGACAGTAATCTCTTAAGCTTCACTGGGAGGGATGCTACTATTTGGAATAACTATGTGGCTGAGTTAGAGAAAGTTGGGATCCGTTTAAGGGATAGTGAAGACACTTTGGTGTGGGACAGGAGTAAGTTTGGAACGATTACTGCAGAAGAGGTTTACTGTTCTGAGATTGAGGAGGTATTCCCATCAACTGGAATATGGTGGCATCAGGTTATTTGGACGTGGAATGTTCCCCTAAAGATTCTCTATTTTCTTTGGCTGGCCCTTAGTGAACGCATTCTCACATGGGACTTGCTTTGCAAAAGAGGTTACTCTGGACCTAACATGTGCCATTTGTGTATGGAAGCTGCTGAAACAATTGATCATCTTTTTTGTCATTGCACTTTCTCATTGAAGGTATGGCGTTTGCTGAAGTCACATTTTGATTTTCCTGATGACTGGGGAGGTGGAACACTGGGTCACAGACTACAAGAGTGGCATAAGTCTCATTATTTACACAAAACTTTACCCGTTTTCTACATTTGGGTTTTGTGGAGGTACAGGAATATACTTATCTTTGAGAACTGTAAAATGCCTATGGATTCCATCATGAACTAGATCATTAGATTATACAGCCATTATCCTATTAGTATGAGTAGTAGGAGGAATGTAGGCATACATCACCCTCCATTACTACCGAATGGAATCATTGGTACTTTTGATGGGGCTGAGCAGGGAGGTATCTGTGGAGGTGGGGGGACTTTGACAGTGGCACACAATCATTTCTTCCATTTTTGGTTGGGTTTGGGAATTGGAACAAATACTAAGGCTGCACTGGTGGCACTTTGGGCATTACTCAAATTGGCTAGAGAATAGAAAATTGATAACATAAGCATTCTGGGTGATTCGAAGGAAATTATTGGCTGGGCCAGAAAGGAACATCCCATTCGAGTCAGCAAACTTCTTGGATGGATTAACAGGACAGCTGAGATCATTAATACCTTTCAGCACATAAAATTTCAGCACCTATACAGGGAACATAACTCTACAGCTGATAGGCTATCCAACAGAGGCTTGAGGGCCAAAGAAGGATTCATTTACATAGAAGAAACTTTGGAGGGTCGTAGATGCACCTGTAGAAGTACTAGATTTTATTAGATTGGTAAATAGGGGAGGTTCCATAGTACTAGTATTGAAAAGAAGACTCTGATTAGATACATCAGATCTACAGTATGATCACATATAACAGATCTGAATCATATTTAGTGATGTAAGTTTTGATAACAGCATATGATGGATCCTTGGATAGTAAAGTAGATAGATTAAAGATGATTAGATGAATCATGGATGTATTGAAACTCTTGTATGGACAAGTCACATTTGATTTCATAATAGAAATAGCAAGGGACTATTTTTTCCCTTTACGTGAAAAAAAAATATAGAGAGAGATTAACATAGGTATTATTTTAATTCTCTTTTTAATTATCTATAGATTAACATATACTAAGTTAAGTACTTTGACAAGTAAATTTTTAAATAGATAACTATAAAATTGTTATTTTATTTCTCTTTTCAAGTATATGTAGATTAATACACACTAGTTAAGTATTTAGACTTTTTTTAATATTTTTAATTTTTTGGTTGAAGGTTTTTTTCCTTGATTATTTAGATAAAATTATTGTTTTAATTTTTTAAGTCAAATTATTATTTTAATTTTTTTTAATTTATAGCATTAATTTATATGTAGTTGTGTAGTTTTTAAGTGAGGAAATATACATTTTTGTTATTTTTATTATTATTTCAAATAAATTTGAAAACAAATATAAATGAAAATTAATTAATTTAATCTTTTGAAATTTAAAAATATCTATATTAACCATATTTAAAATCATTCTTTTAGGTTTTTAATATATAATAAATTCTAATTAATTAATTTACAAATTTAATAAATAATAAAATGTTATCAATTAATTAACAAATAGAAGTAAATAAATATAGATGTGTAACATCTTGTGTAAAACCACTATATGTAAAATGTCAAGTAAATATTGTTAACTTCCTAAGTAAAGAAAGATAATATTTTTTCCTATTTTATTTATGAGTGATTATAATAATAACCATAACATTATGTTATATATAAATATTAAAAGAATATATATTTATTTTTAATGTTATTATATTGAAATTAATAACATAAAAAAATATAGTAGAAATGGTGGTACATCTAAGGCTTTGAACACAAACAAATAAGTCTTCCCATTTAAAAGAAAAACAATTATTTTAATTTAATATTTCCTTAATATAAGGGAATTGTCCCACATATTAAAGAAGCTCTCTTATAAACCTTGTAAATCAAATATATATATATATTATGTTTTAAAATATACATACAATTAAAGAATGTTGTTTATATAGGAAATGAAAATGGAGGATTTAACTCTTAACACTAACTCTTAAGGAATGATTTCATTTCTTAACAACTTTTAAAGGAAGGTGGATGAACCACCTTCTAATATTTTGTTTCGAGCGGTATTTTTTGTACTGTCTATTAGATTATTTAGCCTAACTTAGGAACCTTAATTAATTAATTGGGTCCATAGTACCATTGGGTCCACTTGGGCTGGCGGTGCCACATGTACCAGTCACTAGAGTGTGGGGAACTCTACTAGAGGTTAACTACCACTTACTGCATGTGCATGTATTAGTTTCGGTGCCTCCTAGACCAATCCCTACATTTTAGGAGCCACTTAGAGTCTTTGCACCAACCTACTTCAGTTAGTTGGAGTTAGTACTACTCAGTCTTAGTTATCCCCCAGTTACTTTCAGTTAGTTCACAATCAGTTAGTTAGCGCAAGCTTTGCATGGCTAATGCATGGTTGCATATGGAGTAGGAGCCTTTGCCCACCTACCACACTTAGTTGCACTGAGTTAACTAGTTGTCACTGATTGATCGACTTGTTGGACATTTGGGAGTTGATTTATTGGAATTTGATATTGATTGAGTCACCATGAGTTAGATGGTCACTTAGATACAATCACATCCAGTGGATAGATTCGAATCCATCCCTAATTGATTCGAATTCTTTTTCTATGTAAACTATTGTAACACCGGATATTATTATTGTAAATGATATTGTAAATTCCTAAGCAATACTTGTATGTTTCCTTGTGGTTTGTTTTGTTCAGTTTGTATCTTCTTTCTCCATTTACTATAAACATTATTAAAACTATCTATTTGAAGATCTAAATAAAATTCAAATTTTAATTTTTTTTTATATATGAGAAAAAGAAAGAGTAACTGATTCAAATAGGTGGAGAAAAAAAAACAAGAAAAAATCTAAGGAATCAACTCGAATCATCTCCTTTCACAATCTAGTAAGAGTTCAAACTCTCGAAATGCACCTTATCCTCATTATTATAATATATATATTATAAGAAGTAAATAAATATTAGAAGCTTGATAAGATCCATCTCTCACCTATTTACATATCTTTAAACTTTAAAAAGGTGAGAGGGTCAATGCACGACTGCAATTGTTATTTTTATTCAGTCTTAAGTTTGAGAATCCTGGAGGATTGTCCTCTTGTTATCATCAGTGTGAGTGTTTGTGAAGCCTTTGTTTGTTACTTTATTGAGGGAGCTAACGAGTATCCCTTGGATTTAACTCTTTGATGTTCTATTGGTTGAGAAAATTTAAACGTATAAACTTAACTTAAAATCAAGGGGGAGCGTAGACTTAGTATAGTTATGTTCTATAATTTGAAGTATTATAATTGATTAAATTTGTGATTACATTATGTGTAGGCGGAGTGAAAGAAGGGCATAACCCACCGTTATGAATGGTTATTTTAAACTACTTTTACATATGCAAAGATGTTGTTAAGAGTTAACGTAAGTTAAATATAACATTTATATTATTATTTGAATAAGTTTTATTTAGAAATACAAGAATCAAGTAAGATTCTTAAGATGCAAATTTAGTCAATTATAGATTTTTTTAAAGAATTAGGAAGGTGACTTTTCAATAATCAAAAGTTTAATAGGTGGATAATGACTAAGTTTATGGATGATGATTAAAATCTATATATTTTATAACTAAAAAAGGATAGGAGTAGATACCAAACTTATATGTGTAGTATCTTACTAACTTCATTTATACATGATTAAATTGAAGAGATTCCAAATTTACTTTAGAAGATAATGTCCATGTTTAAATGCATGCTTTACAATAAAGCTAAGATAATTTCTAAATGTTCTATGTGAAAGAGACTTTGGGAAAAAGAAGAAAAAGAAATGTAGCAGTTGTGCTTCACATTTGTAAACTTCTTGTTGGATAAAATAATAAAAGAATTAACCATTATTGGTGGACGTAGCCCCTTGTTGGGGTGAACCATGTATATTGGTGTTCCTCTCTTACTTTGTGCCATATTTTTGTATTTTGACCCAAGTTAATGTTGTGCAGTTTTGTAATGCTAAGAGAATGCTCATTTTATTATTTATACATAATGAATGGATTATGGATCATGTTATCTAAATATATATGTTAAGAAATGTTGGACAATAGATGATACATTTGTCGTTCTGATAAATGTTTAGCAAGGCTATGAAATAGTCTCTCACAATAAGTATACATTTAAGTATTATACGTGGGAACTTATCTAGGAGGTTTGTCTCAAATACTTTTGCTTAATATTATGTTTTGTTTTGAAGGTAAGGAATTATTACCTTGTGAAGAGAACACTACTATGGTATTGGATTAATGTAGAGTTTTATTGTAGCTTCCAATGTATAGAAGAGGAAGAAAGGACAAAGGTTTTAATATATTATTTAATACTAGAATCATAATTAGTGAATAGATGAAGGTGATTATGAATATATGAACTAAGATGAAATTATTACATTTTAGTTGCATTCAATTGGAAGTTGTATATAAAGCAAAAATTTGATGAGGATTTTGCTGTTAGAATTTAGATCATTTATTAGTATATTAAATTGAATATCTTTCTATGTATGTGAATATTGAGTTGTTTTCTTTTATGGGATAAATAACCATTGGCACTAACATTCTTGGCAATATATAATTTGTTTAAGGAAAATTTGTATACCCTATTTTGTTAAAATGGTAAGTTAGAAATTGGGTTTGTCACAAAATATAAAAGTAGAACATCTTAAATAGCTACATTTGTTCTTGATTAACCATTGATAAATTTATATTGAAATTAATAACTTCATTAAAATATATATTAATTTTAATAACAACAACACATTATTTATATATTTAAAGATTCAAATTAATAATTGTTTTTAATTTTAAATAATAATAAAAATATAATAGCATCATTATGTATAAAGATTTAAATTAATATATGTTTTGATAAAGTGGTTTTTTTAACTTCATATATGTATTTATTAACTTAAATTTGTTCATTAATTAATAATAATATGTTGTTATTTAACATAACCCGTATTAAAAATGTGAAAAATATAGTAATATTTTTTGAAAAGGGCCATGATCGATGTAAATATTGGTGAGAAAAGAGAAATTGATGTTGCTAAAATGAAGTCGTTCACTAAACTGAATATTAATATTATTGCAAATACAATGATTTATTTTCTTCTTTCTTTCTGTTCCTTGCAGAAGAAAAAGTGAGAATAAATCAATTAAAAATCGACTCGAAAGCATGTTTGTCGAAAAGAAATATGAAATTATTTATTCCAATGCTGCTCCCAAAAACAGCTTCCTCCAAATATGAATTTGACCTTCTTATTCCAGTTTTTCTATTTCTTAGCTCGCATGGAAGATTCAATCTCCATTTCCGGCTCATAGTCGTGGTCGTGTTCATCTAGTTGGACTACCTGTGTGTTGTTCGAGCCATTCTTTTCATTAAAAAATCCTTGGCGCTGCCATTTTTTTTGTTCAAAAAAACCCTTGTCGTGGCCATTTCTTTTTCGTTCAAAAAATCCTTTGCCGACGCCAACTTTTCTTTTTTGTTTGTCTTTGGAATGTCGGCGCCCAACGAAAGGAAGGGATGGACATCTCTTTGTTTCCACTTGAAAAATATATATAATATCTGTCCCTATCCCTCTGTAATTTTATTTTATTTATTTTATAGTTATCCTTTCGTGTTCTAGAAAGTTGGAAAAGCCCTATGTTTTCTATTTTCATTTGAGATACTTGGGCGTACACCCCAACTCCTGTAATGCTTGCAGCGTGTTAATTAATTACGGGGCATCGACATTTTTCTCTGAGTTAATTACGGGGCTTTAGCCATCTCTAAGAAGAATACATAACTACTTTGACAAGTAAATTTTTAAATACATAACTATAAATTATTATTTTATTTCTCTTTTCAAGTATATGTAGATTAATACATAGTAGTTAAGTATTTAGACTTTTTTTTTTAATATTTTAAATTTTTTAGTTTGAGGTTTTTTTTCTTGATTATTTAGATAAAAATATTGTTTTAATTTTTTAAGTAAAATTATTATTTTAATTTTTTTCTAAATAATATAAATTAATTTATAGTGATGTAACATTAACTTATATGTAGTTGTGTAGTTTTTAAGTGAGGAAATATACATTTTTGTTATTTTTATTATTATTTCAAATAAATTTGAAAACAAATTTAAATGAAAATTAATTAATTTAAAATTTTGAAGTTTAAAAAAAATCTATATTAACTATATTTAAAATCATTCTTTTAGGTTTTTAATACGTAATAAATTTTAATTAATTAATTTACAAATTTAATAAATAATAAAATGTCATCAATTAATTAACAAATAGACAAATTTAATAAATAATAAAATGTTATCAATTAACTAACAAATATAAGTAAATAAACATAGATATGTAACATCTTGTGTAAAACAACCATATGTAAAATGTCAAATAAATATTGTTAACTTCCTAAGTAAAGAAATATAATATTTTCTCCTATTTTATGTACGAGTGATTATAATAATAACCATGACATTATGTTACATATAAATATTAAAAGAACTAAATATTTATTTTTAATGTTATTATATTGAAATTAATAACATAAAAAAAAGGTATAGTAGAAATGGTGATACATCTAAGGCTTTGAACACAAACATATAAGTCTTCCCATTTAAAAGAAAAACAATGATTTTAATTTAATATTTCCTTAATATAATGGGATTGTCCCACATATTAAAGAAGCTCTCTTATAAACCTTGTAAATCAAATATATATATATATTATGTTTTAAAATATACATACAATTAAAGAATGTTGTTTATATAGGAAATGAAAATGGAGGATTTAACTTTTAACACTAACTCTTAAGGAATGATTTCATTTCTTAACCACTTTTAAAGGACGGTCGATGAACCACCTTTGAATATTTTGTTTCGAGAGGTATTTTTTGTACTATCTATTAGATTATTTAGCATAACTTAGGAACCCTAATTAATTAATTGGGTCCATAGTACCATTGGGTCCACTTGGCCTGACGGTGCCAGATGTACCAGTCACTAGAGTGTGGGGAACACTGCTAGAGGTTAACTACCACTTACTGCATGTGCATGCATCAATTTAGGCACCTCCTAGACCAATCCTTACATTTTAGGAGCCACTGAGAGTCTCGGCACCAACCTACTTCAGTTAGTTGGAGTTAGTACTAGTCAGTCTTAGTTAGCCCCTAGTTACTTTCAGTTAGTTCACAATCAGTTAGCGAGCGCAAGCTTTGCATGGCTGCATATGGAGTAGGCACCTTTGTCCACCTACCACACTTAGTTGCACTGAGTTAACTAGCTGTCAGTGATTGATTGACTTGTTGGGAATTGAGTTAACTAGCTGTCACTGATTGATTGATTTGTTGGACATTTGGGAGTTGATTTATTGGACTCTGATATTGATTGAGTCACCATGAGTTAGATGGTCAATTAGATACAGTCACATCTAGTGGATAGATTAGAATCCGTCCCTAATTGATTCCAATTCTTTTCCTATGTAAACTATTGTAACACTGGATATTATTATCATGAATGATACTATAAATTCCTGAGCAATACTTGTCTGTTTCCTGTGTGGTTTGTTTCGTTCAGTTTGTATCTTCATTCTCCATTTACTGCAAACATTATTAGAACTGTTTGCTTGAAGATATAAATGGCATTCAAATTTTAATATGGTATCAGAGCCTTCTCAGACAGGTTTCATGCTTGTTTCTCCCCATTGAACATTAGAAGCAGTTGGGTTTCCATAGAAGTCCCCTTTGATTATTTTCTAGCTCTGGATTTATTCAAAGCAGCGAAGAGGGCGCGACGGACCCTGAAAATGTGTTCATGTCGAGAAGATGAGCATGATTCTAATAGTTCAATTATGTTTTAGTGTTTTGCAGTGATTTTTTACAGGTTCAGCTTCATATGGATTTGATATTATCAGTTCCTCTTCTTACTCCATCCACAAAATATTCAAAATGGAAGTTGAAGATGATTGCATATCTGAAGATACAAGGTCCCTATGAGGTATCTATTGGACTTGGTATAGAGTCTTATAAAGATGAGAATGAATGGCTAAATGATGGTGATAGATCTTTTGGAACAATAGGGATGGATTTTTGGAAGTCTCCAAGCTTGCACTACCTTATTGATTCTGCAGAATACCCAAAGGATCTCTGGACAGAACCTTTGGAAAGAACAATAAGGATATTTATAGCAATTTGGGGAGCACATTCAGAGCCACGAGAGTTCTTTACTCAAAAGTATCGGCCTCTACTCTCTCCGAGGAAGTTGTTCAAGATGAAGAAGAAGTGGAATCTTCCTCACAGTCAATTCGAATTGAAGAAAGTCTCCTTGGAGTGACTCCTTCTCCCGCTGCTCCAAAAGTGTATGAGATCTTTGATATCTCATCTCCTCACATGGCTGATCCAGAAGAAGACATTCGAATCTCTGTTGTTGAAAAAAATCTCTCCTTCCATTCTATGCAAAAATTCTCTAGTGATTCTTCTATTATAAATTATGTGCATAGTTTACCGGTGATTTCTCCACGAAAGAGTGAGGAATTTGATTTCTATATCTCTAATGATATTGTTGGTGTGTAGATAAGTAATTCTTTGGATATTTTGGAAATAATATCAGATTGTAGGAGTGATCCATTCACTCTCATTGATCTAAAGCTTCCAACAAATTCCTACATGATTGCATGCATCGATACTCAGGGTTTTGAAGAAAGGGAAAACATGGATAATTTTAGGGGCGAATTTTAGCAGAGTGAGCTATTTTTCCATGTTTTTCTCCCAAAAAATATTCGCCATTTTACATTTTTTGAAGCCCTGTTTCGCCCAATTTTGATGGGGTAAAAATTTTTCACCCTAAAAATCGCCAAATTATTATATAAACGATATAAATATTTTTTGAAAAATATCACCAATTATTTTATAGTTGGCGTTTTAAGAATTGGTAATATTTTTTCTTAATCATACTGAACACGGTATAAAGAAAAAAAAGGGTAACTAGTTCAGATAGGTGAAGAACAAGAAAACATGCAAAAAGCTAAAAAAATCATTATGAATCATCTCCTATCACAATCTAGTAAGAATTCAAACTCTTGAAATGCACCTCGTCCTCATATTATATACTCTCCAAATGCACCTTATCCTCGTGTATATATATATATATATATATTAAGAAGCAAATGAATATTACAAGCTTGATAGGATCCATCTTTGACCTATTTACATATCTTTAAACTTTACAAAGGTGAGAGGGTCAATGCCACCACTGCAATTGTTATTTTTATGTCTTCCGTGTGTAAAGAAAGAATCCTCGAGGATTTTCCTCTTGTTATCCTCACTGTTAGTGTATGGAGATTAATAGGAAGAATCCCACGCGTAGCCGATTATGACTACGCCTCTAGTCATCCTGCGAATTGCCTTAAGGGAGTGGTTTCAAGGGGACCAACTCCAGCGATTGATATCTTTTCTTTTTAATATGAATTGCTGCCAAGAATGAAGCATCATCCTATTTTGATTTGCGTATATTTTAATTAGTTTTATTTTCAGTACTTTTTTAAGAGTTGTTTCTATTTCGCTGTTAAGAGTAATCCTTCTTCGCGGAAGGAAAGAGTGGAGGGCGGGCTAAGCCTTTGTTTGTTAATTTATGAAAATATTTATTTTGAGGTAGCCAACGAGTATGTGAAGCCTTGGTTTGTTACTTTATTAAAATATTTATATTGAGGGAGCCAACGGGTATCCCCTAGCTTTAACTTTAAGATGTTTTATTCGAAGAGAAAATTTAGACGTATAAATTTGAGTTAAAAGCAAGGGGGAGTGGACTTAGTAGAGGTATAAGATTGTTATTTTATTTCTCTTTAACATATAGTAGTTAAGTACTTTGACAAGTAAATTTTTAAATACATAACTATAGAATTGTTATTTTTTTTTTTAAATTGTTATTTTATTTATTTTTTAAGTATATATAGATTAATATACATTAGTTAAGTTTTTTGATTTGATTATTTAAGATATTTTAATTTTTTTAGTTTGAGGTTTTTTGACTTGATTATTTAGATAAAATTATTGTTTTAATTTTTTTGGTGAATTATTATTTTAATTTTTTTCTAAATAATATAAATTAATTTATAGTGATGTAGTATCAACTTATATGTGTAGTTTTTAAGAGAGGAAATATATATATTTGTTATTTTTATTATTATTTTAAATAAATTTTATGATAAATTTAAATAAAAATAATAATTAATTAATAAATTTTAAAATATATTTCCATTATTTGAAAACAAATCTAAATGAAAATTAATTAATTTAAAATTTTGAATTTAAAAAAAAATCTATGTTAATCATATTTTAAATCATTCTTTTAGGTTTTTAATATGTAACTAATTCTAATTAATTAATTCACAAATTTAATAAATAATAAAATGTTATTAAATTTTTTTTTAACAGAAACTTAAAAAAGAGTAATATTAAACAGGTTGTGCACATCTATTCATTACAAAAAAACTGCAGTTAAAGTATTCCTACAGGTCTGAGAAAAAAGAAACAAAAATAGGCCAAAAGATAAACCTTAGTATGCTACAGAGGGTTCTTATATTTCGATTAATTACAAACATAGTATAAACTCAAACAAACTGCTGCTTAAGGAAGATACAAAAAAACATAGACTGTTAAAAGACACATTAAGGATTGCCTGGGTGCCCCATGGGCTGAGTGACAGATTCCTCTTCCATGTTCTGGATTGCTCCTGTTGGGTTTTCATGAGCTTGGTTTCCCTGGTTCATCTGCACCAAGTGTTGCAGATCCTCCTGAATGCGGTCTACTTTCCCCATGATTTCCTTCAGATTCATTTCATTGTCGTCTATCCTCGCATCATGATTGCTAATCTGGTAAGAAGTGTAACCAACTACATCAACAAGGTTTTTTACCTCTTTAGCTGTCTCTTTGTTGTCCATAATTCCTATGGCCACCATTTCATACAAACGTGGAATGTTCACCTTCAAATCTGCAAGACCATTGTTTTCCTCTGCATGGTCCATTTCCTGGGTTTGGTGAAAATATTGACCAAGACTGTGACTGTGAAGGCTTAGGCTTGACAGTTGATTAAGCATCGAACTAGGCGGATCGAAAACCCGTCCACTACAGAGACTGCAACACTAGCTTCTTAGAGGACAAAATATAGAGAACAGAGCTGAGAATGGAAAGTTATTGCGGTAGGATCTCACAATCCCTTAGATTTCGACAAGAGAGTGTACCTATCGAATCTTCGTCCCGGCTAGTACAGTTACAACCAAGAGTCAGAATATTACCTTCGAGGAGGAGCTGCTCGAAGAGGATACCCGTGGTCGCAGGGCTTGCAGTTGAACGCCAAAAGGAGCCAAGGACGTAGTGAGATGGACAGAGACAGTTTAGGAACGCATCCAATGCTAGTCTCTCTTTCACAAAACCCCTTAACAAAGGCAAGGATTCCAAGGGAAAACCTACGAAGAACTGAGCCGTGGGAGAAAGAAAGCCTTCATCAAAACCAGACCTGTCATCGAGCGGGTTTTCTTCCGGAGTGGTAGCGTGAAGATTAACACAGAAATGACTATCAAGAAGGGTGAAGGGGCAAATGAAGCTTCTAGATGAAGCCATGGTACACTAATGAGGCTGGCGTGAAGCGTGACATCTGAGCCTTCAATTAAGCTTGAGGAGATGGTGAATTATGGTAGGAGGATGCGTGGAGGGGCTGGAAGTGAGTGGAGGCCACATGTCTCCAAAGCAGAGCTCAAACATTAAACCATAATCCAAGCGGAAAAATAAGTTGAGACTTAGGATAGGGAAATTTTTTTTTGGAGTGTGCATATTTGGCATTAGGGAATAGGTTTGGTAACAATGTCTAGGTCATTTATTCAAATGTGACCTTGAGGAAGCGAGGCCCCTTGATTAGCCAAAGCATCTGTGAGAGCATTGTTTGCTCGAAGAATGTGAAAAAATCCGACTCTACTATAGAGGAGGGGAGTGATTCTATCATACAACCTTCTTTAATCCTGTGGAATAACCATGGATCATTTTGTAAATGAGTTGTCTCGAGTCTACAAAGACTGCTAACCTGGGGATAGTTATTGTGTCTGAGAGTTCAAGACCCTAGAAGAGAGCCATCCATTCAGCTTCATTATTCGTCTTATGGCCCAACCCCCAAGCGAATGTTTTTTCCATTTGTCCTTCGGAATCCAGTAAGATCCCCTCGCACCTACCACCCCTAAAATGTTATCAATTAATTAACAAAATAGAAGTAAATAAATATAGATATGTAACATTTGTGTAAAACCACCATAAGTAAAATGTCAAGTAAATATTGTTAACGGGCCTAAGTAAAGAAAGATAATATTTTCTCCTATTTTATTTATGAGTGATTATAATAATAACCATGACATTATGTTATATATAAATATTAAAAGAACTAAATATTTATTTTTAATGTTATTATATTGAAATTAATAGCATAAAAAAAAGGTATAGTAGAAACAGTGGTTCATCTGAGGCTTTGAATACAAACAAATAAGTCTTCCCATTTAAAAGAAAAACAATTATTTTAATTTAATATTTCCTTAATATAAGGGGATTGTCCCACATACTAAAGAAGTTGTCTTATCATTCTTGTAAATGAAATTAATATATATATATATATATATATATATATATATATATATATAGAGAGAGAGAGAGAGAGAGAGAGAGAGAGAGAGAGAGAGAGAATGTTTAAAAATATACATACAATTAAAGAATGGTGTTTATATAGGAAATGAAAATGGAGGATTTAACTCGTTTAAAGGAGGGTTGATGAACCACCTTCAAATATTTTGTTTCGAGAGGTATGGCCTAATGGTGCCACATGTACCAGTCACTAGACTATGTGGAACACTGCTAGAGGTTAACTGCCACTTACTGCACGTGCATGCATCAGTTTGGGCACCTCCTAGACCAATCCCTACATTTTAGGAGCCACTAGGAGTCCCAGCTCCAACCTACTTTAGTTAGTTGGAGTTAGTACTAGTCAGTATTAGTTATCCCCTAGTTACTTTCAGTTAGTTCACAATCAATTAGCTAGTGCAAGCTTTGCATGGATGCATGTGGAGTAGGCCTCTATTCCCACCTATCACACTCAATTGCATTGAGTTAACTAGCTATCACTGATTGATTGAGTTGTTGGACATCTGGGAGTTGATTTATTGGACTCTGATATTGATTGAGTCACCATGAGTTAGATGGTTAGTTAGATACAGTCACATCCAGTGGATAGATTCGAATCCATCCCTAATTTATTCGAATTATTTTCCTATGTAAACTATTGTAACACCAGATATTATTATTGTGAATGATATAGTAAATTCCTGAGCAATACTTGTCTGTTTCCTGTGTGGTTTGTTTTGTTCAGTTTGCATCTTCATTCTCCATTTACTGCAAACATTATTATAACTATCTGCTTGAATATCTAAATGGAATTCAAATTTTAATATGGTATCAGAGCCTTCTCAAGCAAGTTTCATGCTTGTTTCTCCTCACTGAACATCTGAAGCAACCGGGTTTCCACAGAAGTCCCCTATGATTATTTTCTAGCTCTGGATTTATTCTGAGCAACGGAGAGAGCGTGATGGACCCTAAAAATATGTTCATGTCGAGAGGAAAAGCATGATTCTAATAGTTTAAATATGTTCTAGTGTTTTGCAGTGATATTTTACAGGTTCAACTTCATATTGATTCGATATTATTAGTTCCTCTTCTTACTCCATCCACAAAATATTCAGAATGGAAGTTGAAATTGATTGCATATCTTAAGAGACAAGGTCTCTATGAGGTATCTATTGGACTTGTTAAAGAGTCTTATAAAGATGAGAATGAATGGCTAAATGATGGTGATAGATCTTTTGGAACAATAGGCATGGTTTTTTGGAAGTCTCCAAGCTTGCGCTACCTTATTGAGTCTGCAGAATACCCAAAGGATCTATGGATAGAACTAAATAGAACCTTTGGAAAGCACAATGAAGATATTTATAGCAATTTGGAGAGAATATTCAAAACCACGAGAGTTCTTTACTCAATATTCTTGGCCTCTATTGTCTCTGATGAAGTTTTTCAAGATGAAGAAGAAGTAGAATCTTACTCGACAATTTGAATTGAAGAAAGCCTCCTTGGAGTGACTCCTTCTCCTACTGCTCCGAAAGTGTATGAGATCTATGATATCTCATCTCCTCACATGGTTGATCTAGAAGAAGACATTCAAATCTTTGTTGTTGAAAAAAATCTCTCCTTCCATTCTATGCAAAAATTCTCCAATGATTCTTCTATTATAAATTATATGCATAGTTTACCGGTGATTTCTCCAGGAAAGGGTGAGGATTTTGATTTCTCTGTCTCTAATGATAATGATGGTGTGCAGATAAGTAATTATTTGGATATTTCGAAAATAATATCAGATTGTAGGAGTGATCCATTCACTCTCATTGATCTAGAGCTTCAAACAAATTCTTACATGATTGCATGCACCGATACTCAGGGTTTCGAAGAAGGGGAAAACTATGCATCTGCCATCTCGGTGGAGCACACTCTTGGATATGATATGGACTTTTTGGATCTGATATGATCTTATTTGGATCTGATCTGATATTGCTTGGTTCTAGGGTTCAAGAATTTTTAGTACTTCTTGTAGTTGTTCTCATCAATTTTGGTGTGAAGAAACAAGTACCAAAAATCTCTTTCAAAGGTTTTGAAGAAGGAGAAAACTCTGCATCTACCAGCTCAGTGGAGCACACTCCTGGATCTGATATGGAATTTATTGTATCTGATATGATCTTATTTGGATCTAATATGATATTACTTGGTTCTATGGTTCAAGAGCTTTTAGTACCGCTTGCAGCCGTTCTCATCAATTTCGATCTAAAGAAACAAGTACCAAAAATATCTTTCAAAACTTTCTGCTGGGGATTTGATGTCAATTTTCTCTCGTGAGTTTGTTGATATTATATTTTTTAAATATTTGGATATTTTGGAAATAATTTCAGGTTGTAGGAGTGATTCAAACACTCTCATTGATCTTGAGCTTCCAACAAATTCCTACATGTTTGCATGCACCAATATTCATAATTTTGAAGGAGAAAATTGTGCATGTACCATCTCGGTGGAGCAAACTTTTGGATCTGATATGAACTTTATTGGATCTAATATGATATTATTTGGATATGATATGATATTATTTTCTTTATGATTTCAGGTTCATGAGCTTTCAATATTGCTTGTAGCTGGTTTCATCAATTTTGGTGTGACAAATCAAGTACCGCAAGTCTCCTTCAAAATTGATGCTGGGAATTTGATTTCACTTCACAGTTTGGGATCTGATATGAGCCTATTTGGATCTGATTTATTTTCTTATCTAATAATATTTGGTTATGGTTTTAAGATTCAAGAGCTTACAGTATTGCTTGTAACAAGTTTCATCAATTTTGGCATGACAAATCAAGCATCGCAAGTCTCCTTCAATTTTGTTGTTGAGGATTCGATGTTATTTTTCTATTATGAGTTTGTTGATATTAGATTTTGTGAATTATTGGTTATTGCTGAAGCTATATCATATTATGGAGTTCAAGCATTCACTCTCCACAGTCCCAGAGCTTCTCTACCTACATTTTTTATCGCATGCTCATCTCCTCATAGAACTAGTAAAGTTGGAGACATTCTGCATCTGCCTGTACACTTGCTCCTAACACTTGGGGCTGATTTTACCACTCATGGTTCGTTGCTCAAGGCTGAAATATATCATATTATTGGGTGTTCCTCACATGGTTCAAATTATCAAGAACTTTTTCTCTCTCTTCAGTTGATTTCAGTTGCTCTACATGGGTCCAGTTTTCACTGTGCAACTGTTTATATTTCTGATTCAGTTGAGTACATTGTTCTTCTTCCAAAGAGGAAGATTCCTCCAGACATAAGCACTTTTTTTGGATTCATGGGTTCACATGCACAGAAGAACCAAGATACTGCTACAAATAGCAGCAAATTTTTTCACAATTTTTTTCAAAATTTGTATTTCTGCTTATTTTGAGGGGGAGTTTCCCATGAGGTTTTCCCCTGTTTCCTTGGTTGTATTAAGCAGCATTTGTATTTCTTGTATTTTATATTGTATTTGCGTGACCTATGGTCTTGTTACCAGGGCCCACAGTTGTCCAACCTAGGATTTAGGGGGTGTTAGGATTATTAATCCTCCCTTGACCATACTGTCTATTAGATTATATATCCTAACTTAGGAACCTTAATTAATTATTTGGGTCCACTAGTGCCATTGGGTCCAGGGCCACATGTACCGGTCACTAGAGTGTGGGGAACACTGCTAGAGGTTAACTGCCACTTACTGCATGTGCATGCATCAGCTTGGGCGCCTCCTAGACTAATCCCTACATTTTAGGAGCCACTGGGAGTCCCGACACCAACCTACTTCAGTTAGGTGGAGTTATTAAGTTTGTCAATCTTAGTTAGCCCTAGTTACTTTTAGTTAGTTCAATATTAGTTAGCTAGTGCAAGCTTTGCATGGCTAATGCATGGCTACATGTGGAGTAGGCGCATTTTCCCACCTACCACACTCAGTTCACGAGGACTTCACTTAGTGAACCTCTCACATAGCACGTGCAATCGTGGGATATTAAAGAATACCCTTAATTTTGAGAGATATTGACCCAAACTCTTTTTGTTGAAACCCCCTGCCAATACTTAAAACCTCCTCCCCACCCCTTTTTATAGCTCAATCCTTATAAACCACCTTACCCAGCCCCCGTGACTCAATTGCACTGAGTTAACTAGTTTTCATTGATTGATTGAGTTGTTGGAAATCTCATAGTTGATTTATTGGTCTCCAATATTGATTGAGTCACCATGAGTTAGATGGTCAGTTAGATACAATCACATCCAGTGGATAGATTCAAATCCATCCCTAATTGATTCGAATTTTTTCCTATGTAAACTATTGTAACACTAGATATTATTATTGTGAATGATACTTTAAACCTAAGCAATACTTGTATGTTTCCTGTGTGGTTTGTTTTGTTCAGTTTGTATCTTCATTCTCCATTTACTGCAAACATTATTAGAACTATCTGTTTGAAGATCTAAATGAAATTCAAATTTTAATATTTTTTCTTGATCATATTGAACACGGTATGAGGAAAAGGAAGAGTAACTGGTTCAAATAGGTGGAAAATTGGAAAGTAAGGAAAAATCTAAGGAATCACCTCGAATCATCTCCTATCACAATCTAATAAGAATTCGAACTCTCGAAATGCACCTTATCCTCATTATATATATATATTATAGTTTAAGAAGTAAATGAATATTACAAGCCTGATAGGATCCATCTCTCACCTGTTTACATATTTACATATCTTAAAACTTTAAAAAGGTGAGAGGGTCAATGCCACGACTGCAATTGTTATTTTTATTCAGTCTTAAGTTTGTTATATTCTGTGTCCAAAGAAAGAATCCTTGAGGATCGTCCACTTGTTATCCTCAATGCCAGTGTATGGAGATTAATAGGAAGAATCCCATGCGTAGCCGATTATTACTACTCCTCTAGTTAGCCTGTGAATTGCCTTAAGGGAGTGGTTTCAAGGGGACCAACTCCATCCATTGATATCTCTTCTTTTTAATATGAATTGCTGCCAAGAATGAAGGCATGAGCCTATTTTGATTTGCATATATTTTAATTAGTTTTATTTTCAGTACTTTTTTTCTCAAAAAGATAGAGTTGTTTTTATTCCGCTGTTAAGAGTAATCCTTCTCCGTGGAAGAAAAAGAGTCGAGGGCGGGCTAAGCGGTGGTTTGTTAATTTATCAAAATATTTATTTTGAGGTAGCCAACAAGTATGTGAATCCTTGTTTGTTAATTTATTAAAATATCTATATTGAGGGAGCGAACAATTATCCCTTAGCTTTAACTCTTACATGTTCTATTGGAAGAGAAAATTTAAACGTATAAATTTGAGTTAAAATCAAGGGGGGAGTAGACTTAGTATAGTTCTCGTCTATCATTTGAAGTATAGCTCAACACCGTTATGATGGGGTATTTTAAACTAATTTTACATATGCAAAGACATCGTGGGAAGAGTTAACGTAATATTTAACTTGTGTTATATATTAAGTTAAATATAACATTTATTATTATTTGAAGAAGTTTTGCTTAGAAATATAATAATCAAGTAACAACTCCATCTTAAGATTGTTATGATGCAATTATAGTTGGTTATAGATTTATTTAAAGAACTAAGAAGGTCATCTTTCAATAATCAAAATTCTAATAGATGGCTAATGATTAAGTTTATGGATGATCACCAAAATCTATATATTTTCTAACTAAAAAAGGATAGGTGTCTACCAAACTTGTATGTGTAGTATCTTACTAACTTCATATAGACATGATTAAAGTGAAGAGATTCTGAATTTACTTTAGAAGTGAATGTCCATGTCTAAGTGCATGATTTACAATAAAGCTAACATAATTTGTAAATGTTCTCTGTGAAAGAGACTTTGGGAAAAAGAAGAAAAAGAGTTGCAGCAGTTGTGTTGTAGATTTGTAAACTTCTTGTTGGATAAAATAATAAAAAAATTAACCATTCTTGGTGGACATAGCCCCTTGTTGGGGTGAACCACATATATTGGTGTTCCTCTCTTGCTTTGTGCCATATTTTTTTATTTTGACCCAAGTTAATGTTATGCAATTTCATAATGCTAAGAGAATGTTCATTTTCTTATTTATACATAATGAATGGATTATGGATCATGTTATCTAAATATAGATGTTAATAAATGTTGGACAATAGATGATACACTTGATAAATGTTTAGAAATGCTATGAAATTGTCTCTCATAATAAGTATACATTTAAGTATTATGTGTGGGAACTTATCTAGGAACTTTATCTCACACACTTTTGCTTAATATCATGTTTTGTTTTAAAGGTAAGGAATTATTACCTTGTGAAGAGAATACTACTATGGTATTGGATTAATGTAGAGTTTTATTGTAGCTTCCAATGTACAGAAAAGGAAGAAAGGACACAAGTTTTAATATATTATTTAAGACTAGAATCCTAATTCATGAATAGATGAAGGTGATTATGAATATATGAATTGAGATGAAATTATTACATTTTAGTTGTATTCAATTGGAAGTTGTATATAAAGAAAATATTGTTTTATAAAATGATCAATTTGATGAGGATTTTGTTGTTAGAATTTAGATAATTTATTAGTATATTAAATTGAATATCTTTCTATGTATGTGAATATTGAGTTGTTTTCTTTTATAGGATAAATAACCATTGGCACTAAGATTCTTGGCAATATATAATTTGTTTAAGGAAAATTCGTATACCCCATTTTGTTAAAATGGCATGCTAGAAATTGGGTTTGTTACAAGATCGTATTAGAGTAGGTTTTCAACACTCGGACCTAATGGACTCATAGGCATACATGTATGTGTGAACTTTGTGAAAGATTGATTGTTTAAATATGAGACGTTATGTTTACTTATTAGCATGCATGCTATAGAAATAATATTGTTTTAATGTCATGGTCGTCAAAGTATATAATTATTTTTCTTAGAATCATGTGATTGAATGCATGAAGCTAGTAATGCAAAAATAAATGAATTAAGAGTAAAGTTTTGTTTCAAGATCGACAAAGTGATAAGTTTGATTTCATTAGATCGTGAATGTTTGTGAATTAGAAAAAGAATAAAATTACCATGCTAATAGTAGATTGGTGTATCTATGTAAATACATATTTATGATATCTTACATGCAAAATATTGAGTTCAGTGCAAGTTTGCTAAAATATTAAGTCCATGGTACTTGTACATCAAGTCAAGGATTTTGAAGATAAGTCATAATGAAGTCAAGTATTACATAACATTAAAAGTTCAATGTAAATTCAAGTGTATGGAAATTAAGGAACAGATTTTAGTGAAGGCGTGGGATCGTAAAGAGTAGTTACGACTAAGCTACAATGAAATTAATGCATTGATCTACTATATAAAATTACATCTTGTGGCATCAATAATTTATGAGCATGTAATATAGGAACTTGTTATTACATTTTATAGGTTTCTTTATTAGATTATGATGCAACTAATTTTTCGCAAGAAATTGTGAGCAAATAATGTAGGTACGCATGGCTGCAAGAAGCACCGTCACATGGGAATCGATGAGACAAGCAAGGACAAAGAATAAAATCCTCAATATAAAAGGTAACCTCTACAATCAATATGATGCCTTGATTATTTTGAAAGGATAACAATATGTTATCAGTTGATAAAACAATTGCATTTATGACAAACCTTCATTTAGATAATTGGATATGCTGAAAGAAGTTTTGAAATTTATTATTGATATATTTGAATATAGTAATTGTAGTGTGTTTGAGAAATCAGTTGTGTATATATGGCATATCTGTGATAAAGCTATTGTTTCATAAAATCTTTGAAATGGTTTGTACATGCATAGATACTAAAGTCTCAAGTTATGGAAATGATAAATTGTTGTTGTAACTAACAATGCTTTCATATTATTGCACGTAAGAAACTATGGCAATGATAAAAGGCCAGAACTGAAGAACTAAATATGAATATATATAAAACCTGCAATTAAAAAAAACATAATGTGACTAAAGACTAATTAGATAAAGAGTTACAGAAAAATTTGACTTGATCACAGGGGATGCACTAGGTTATAAGGATCTTAAACTTCTAAGAAGACTCTCTACACTAAACAGACCCCTTTAAAACAAAATATACAGGATAAAGAGGAAGACAAAAATTGAATATTTAAACTATGTGATTAAGCAAGAGAAATGGAGTTTGGTGTTGAGTATGTTGGCTCTGGAGCACCTAAACTGTCTAAACTCTGAAATTTTTGATAAGTTAGTACAGAATTTCCAGTGAGCACCCTTGTGAGGTGTTAGAATCTGTTGAGCACTCTATGATATTAAAGTCATAGGAAAAATAACATCTAGTGAGCACCGAGAGGAGGTGTTAATCTTTGAAGCATCTCAAAATTTTGATAAGTTAGTAAAGAGTTACCAATGAGCACCCAGAGGAGGTGTTAAGCTTTGAAGCGTCTGAAATTTTTGATAAGTTAGTACAAAGCTTTTAGTGAGCACCCTTGTGAGGTGTTAGGCTTTGTTAAGTGCTCTATACTATTATGTCCTAGGAAAAGAGCTACCAGTGAGGACCTAGAGAAGGTGTTAGGATCTTAAGCAGAACTTCCAGAGAGCACCCAGGTGAGGTGTTAGGTTCGATAGTGATATATTTTGTGATGTTGACCTTTCAGGCTTAGAGAAATGTGGGCTTCTAAGCCATGTGATCTTCTAGGTTCTTTGCATAAGATATGCGTGAGAGATGTAAAAGGATGATAAAGGGTATCTTCCTTGTGTCAAATGAATGACAATATATACAAGTTAAGGACACCTGCATGTGAACTAGTGGTTTCATGAGGAGTTGACCTCAAGTATCTTTATGTGCTTGAGTTTTCTTGAATAAGTTTTCAGCAAAGAAAGGCTTGGAACTACAATACCATGCATGAGGTATGTATGTGAATATTATTATTATTATTTTTTATGCACCTTGATATGATAAATGATGAAACATTGCATGCAAGGTTATATGTGAGGTAAATACTCATGTGACAAATGTGGTAAAAGGATTGTTTTTGTGTGCATTAGTATTACTTTCAAATTAGTAAATGTTCAGAGTATGAGAAAGTGTTATGATTATGCATATGTTATATTAATATGATATGATTACTTATGATGTAGAGCAATGTGCAAATTATTAAAGTTACTTGAGGTTTTGTTTTTTTCTTTATGATGACTGACAGATGTTGGGTGCCATGTAGAATTGACATATGTTGCAAGTACATGCTTGAGGATAAAAATAATCTTCAAGAGTTAGTATGGAAAGAAGCAACAATAGGTTGCAAAAAGAATGCCAATAAAAGAAATGACAAACGAAGCTCAATATTAAAAGGGAAAATGTATGTTGAATACCAAATATTGAAAGATGTCAACATTGAGGATGGTGTATCTTTAAGGGGGGGAGTATGTAACATCCCCGGTAAAACCATTGTAAGTAAAAGCATTGTAAGCAATATTTATACTCGATCTTTTGTTATGAAGCTAGTTAGTATTAAGGGAAATTAAGTCAACTAAGTGATATCGTCATATATTATTAATATATTCGTGTGGATGAAAATGTCAAGTAAATATTATTAACTTCCTGAGCAAAGAAAGATAAGATTTTCTCCTATTTTATTTATTAATCATTATGATAATAACCATGACATTATGTTATATAAAAATATTAAAAGAAGTAAATGTTTATTTTTAATGTTATTATGTTGAAATTAATAGCATAAAAAAAAGTATAGTTGAAGTGGTGCTACATCTAAGGCTTTGAACACAAAGGAATAAGCCTCATCATTTAAAAGAAAAAGAATTATATATTAATATTTCAGTAATATAAGGGGATTCTCCCACATATTAAAGAATCGTCTTATAAACCTTCTAAATGAAATTAAACACTATATATATATTTATTATGTTTTAAAATATACATACAATTAAATAATGTTGTTATATAGAAAATGAAAATCAAGGACTTAACTCTCAACACTAATACTTTTAAGAAATGATTTCATTTCTTAACGATTCAGTTACGTTTGGAGGAGGGATGAACCACCTTCAAATATTTTGTTTGGAGAGGTCTTTTTCTTGATCGTATTGAACATGGTATGAAGAAAAGGAAGGGTAACTGGTTCAGATAGCTGGAGAACAAGAAAGCAAGGAAAAGCTGAGGAATCAACTCGAATCATCTCCTATCGCAATCCAGTAAGGCTTCAAACTCTGGAAATGCCCCTTATGTGGGGAAGGAAGGGGAGTTTCTCTCTCAACTTGCCCAGCACTAAAAATTCACTATCAACTCAAAAATAACACTTACAACCAATGTACAAGTTTTCTGAGCAATGTATAGCTTTATTGACTTAGCTCAAAAAATCAACCCAGCGCCTACAGGATTGTTGCAGCTTAGCTGCTACTGCTACCAGTACCCTCCAAATAATATTCTTACTAGTTGTTATAGCTAACATCAATTATTTAAAAGTAGTTTAAAATACCCATTTATTAAATATAACATTACAGATATCTTTGCATATGTAAAAGTAGTTTAAAATACCCATTCATAAGGGTGCTGGGATATGCCCTTATTTCACTCCACCTACACATAACGTAATCACAAATTTAATCAAACTATAATACTTCAAATTATAGGCCATAACTATACTAAGTCTAGGCCCCCTTGATTTTAAATTTTCTCTTCGAATAGATACTCGTTGGCTCCCTCAATATAAATATTTTATTAAAGTAACAAACAAAGAATATTTTATTAAAGTAACAAACAAAGGCTTCACATACTTGTTGGTTGCCTCAATAAAATATTTTCGTAAATTAAAAAACCAAGGCTTCGCCCATCCTCCACTCTTTTCTTCCACGAAGAAGAATTACTCTTAACAGCGAAATAAAAACAAAATCTTTTTTTAGAAAAAAATACACAAAAGAAAACTAATTAAAATATATGCAAATCAAAATAGGCTCATGCCTTCATTCTTGGCAGCAATTCACATTGAAAAGAAAAGACATCAATGGTTGGTGTTGGTCCCCTTGAAAGCACTCCCTTAAGGAAATTCGCAGGATAGCCAGAGGTGGGATTCTTCCTATTAATCTCCATACACTAACACACTGAGGATAACAAGAGGAAAATCCTCGAAAATTCTTTCTTCAGACACAGAATACAACAAACTTAAGACTGAATAAAAATAACAATTGCGGTCGTGGCATTGACATCAATTAAACATCAATTAAATATAGCATTTATTATATTTGAGGAAGTTTTGCTTAGAAATATAAGAACCAAGTAACAACTTTATCTTAAAGATTGTTAAGCTGCAAATTTAGTCAGTTATAAATTTATTTAAAGAACTAGGAATGTGACCTTTCAATAATCCAAAGTCTAATAGATGGATAATGACTAAGTTTATGGATGATGACCAAAATCTATATATTTTCTAACTAAAAACGGATAGGACTCTACCAAACTTATATGTGTAGTATCTTACTAACTTCATTTAGACATGATTAAATTGAAGAGATTCTGAATTTACTTTAGAAGGTAATGTCCATGTTTAAATGCATGCTTTACAATAAAGCTAAGATAATTTCTAAATGTTCTTTGTGAAAAAGACTTTGGGAAAAAGAAGAAAAAGAATTGCAGCAGTTGTGTTGCATATTTGTAAACTTCTTGTTGGATAAAATAATAAAAGAATTAACCATTCTTGGTGGACGTAGCCCCTTGTTGGGGTGAACCACGTATATTGGTGTTCATCTCATTCTTTGTGCCATATTTTTGTATTTTGACCCAAGTTAATGTTATGCAATTTCGTAATGCTAAGAGAATGCTCATGTTATTATTTATATGTGATGAATGGATTATGGATCATGTTATCTAATTATATATGTTAAGAAATGTTGGACAATAGATGATATACTTTTCATTTTGATAAATGTTTAGCAAGACTATGAAATAGTCTCTCACAATAACTATACATTTAAGTATTATGCGTGGGAACTTATCTAGGAAGTTTATCTCACATAATTTTGCTTAGGATTATGTTTTATTTTAAAGGTAAGGAATTATTACCTTGTGAGAGAACACTATTTTGGTATTGGATTAATGTAGAGTTTATTGTAGCTTCCAATGTATAGAAGAGGAATAAAGGACAAAGGTTTTAATATATTATTTAATACTAGAATCATAATTCGTGAATAGATGAAGGTCATTATGAATATATGAACTAAGATGAATTTATTACATTTTAGTTGCACTCAATTGGAAGTTGTATATAAATAAGAAATTGTTTTATAAATAGATCAATTTGATGAGGATTTTGTTGTTAGAATTCAGATAATTTATTAGTATATTAAATTGAATATCTTTCTATGTATGTCAATATTGAGTTTTTTTCTTTTATAGGATAAATAACCATTATCACTAACATTCTCGGCAATATATAATTTGTTTAAGGAAAATTTGTATACCCCATTTTGTTAAAATGGTAAGTTAGAAATTGGGTTTGTCACAAGATATAAAAGTAGAGGACCTTAAATAGCTACATTTATTCTTGATTAACCATTAATAAATTTATGTTGAAATTAATAAATTCATTAATCTATATATCAATTTTAATAACAACAACACATTATTTATATATTTAGGGATTCAAATTAATAATTGTTTTTAATTTTAAATAATAATAAAAATATAATAGCATCATTATTTATAAAGGTTTAAATTAATATATATTTTGATAAAGTGGTTTTCTTTACTTTCATATATGTATTTATTAACTTAAATTTGTTGTTTAATTAATAATAATAATAAATTATTATTTAACATAAACGTATTAAAAATGTGAAAAATATATTTTAATATAGTAAGATTTTTTGAAAAGAGCCACGATCGATGAAAGTATTACTGAGAAAAGAGCAATTGATGCTGCTAAATTGAAGTTGTTTACTAAACTGAATATTAATATTATTGCAAATACAATGATTTATTTTCTTCTTTCTTTCATGTTCCTTGCAGAAGAAAACTGAGAATAAATAAATTAAAAATCGACTCAAAAACATGTTTGTCCAAAAGAAATATGAAATTATTTATTCCAACGGTGCTCTTGAAAACAACTTCCTCCAAATCTGAATTTGATCTTCTTATGTTGATGTATATGTAACTTCAGAATGTATTCACTTGTATGTTTCGTGTATTGTACCCTGATGTTTATTCCGGGAAGTATCTGTAATGTAATTGAGTCATGTCATGCCCTGATGTTCCTATCGGGAGGTTCTATAATGTAAACAAGTCATGTCAAGTCATTGTGGGTAGCCCTCCTATTGTTCAAGGGTTAAAGTCGCTGCAGTCCCGGGGCCCTAGGGTTATTAGACTCTCCTAGAGAAGTCGGCCCTAGTGAGTTATTGTCAAGTTGGGAATTAGTATAAATAGAGAGTGAGCCTCTCTATTTATCACACACCCACTCACACTCAGTTGTAGCACATAACTGAGAGAGAAGAAGTTGTTGGGGCTAGAAAGAAAGAGGCTACTGCTGTCGGGATATCATCTTACTTTTTGGGGGTTTTACTTTTGGTGTTGATTCTATCTCTGAGGAAGTTGCGGGGTCTTCTCTATTTATGGTTTCCCCAAGGAAAAACATTGTGTTCATTGTCTCTTGTGTTTTATTGTTGTACTTGTTATTCTCTTAGTTAAAGATCCTAACATAATGCTAGCTTGAATGATAAAAATCTAACATGGTATTAGAGCTAACCTGAGAAGAAGACACTGTGCAGTTGTGGAGACTAGGGCTTCCTACTTTTTGGATATCTCTCCATAGATTTTCAACAAAAGAAGGTTGGACTGACTCTCCTCCCTAGGGCACATCTTTCTGTCGAAGCAGAATCTGATTCTGAGCATTTTTAGTTTTTGACCCGACACTCCTACCGAAAGTTAGGGATTTCCACAGAAGTGGAATTTTTGAGTGAGCCCAGGCATGGATTGATCTCCTCCTCAAAATTGAAGTTTAGAGATCAAGATCAAAGCATTTGGTTGGAAAGAACTCCGGGAAAGCAAAACCCTAGTCTACTCTTGAACCAATACTGCAGAGATTCAGTTGCAGATTCAGATCCAAAATCTTGACCTGGTAAGATATAAATCTTTTGTATTTCCATTTGAGGTTCTCAGTTAAGATATCTCATCATACCAAGCTTGATGAAAAGCTTGAGGGAGCTGATAACTTCTGATCCTGGAAGTATAGGATCTCCCTAGTCCTGGAAGAAAATGAGTTGTACTCCTATATCAATGAGGAGGTTCTAGTTCCAGAGGGAGATGAGGCTAAGGCCTTACATAAGAAGAAGTTGGTCATGCCTAAGAGGATTATTGCTGATTCAATAAAGGATCACCTCATACCATAGGTGTCCTCCCTAAAGACACCTAAAGCTATGTTTGATTCCCTGACCAAACTACTTGAAGGGAATAACATAAACCGGAAGATGACTCCGAGAAACCAACTGAAGAATGTAAAGATCCAGAATGCAGAGACCATCTAGTCTTAATTTACAAGGGTCTCTCAGATCAAGGAACAACTGGAAGTAGTAGATGAAGAAGTGGAGAATTTAGAGATTGTGATGACCACCTTGAATAATCTCCCTAGATCATGGGACTCCTTTATTCAAGGGATCTGTGCCAGAAAGAAGTTAGTCAAATTTATTAGACTATGGGAAGAATGCTCTCAAGAAGAAGCTCGGATAGTAGCTCGAGAAGAAAAGATGGGAAGTGAAGATCAAGCTATCACAGTTCACCCCAAGAAAAGAAAAAAAAGTTCTCATCACTACAGAGGTAAGCATTTCCATAAAAATAACACTAGAAAAGATTTGTCTAGAAACAGATGTTATACATGTGATGAAGTAGGACACTTTGCAAAAGATTGTCCTAAAAGACAAAATAATAAAAAGGGAAACAAGAGAAGACATCATGCTCATGCTGTAGAGGATGATGAACCTTCCACAAAGAGAATGTAATGTCCCTTTTTTGAAATTTTATTAAAATGGTCAATTTTCCAATTTTTGCACAATTTTGGCTCTTGGCTAGTTTTGATGTCTAGACCTCCAAATTGACCCAAATGCTTCCAAATTTTCTCTGAAGGTACCTGACTGATAATATAACTTAAATATAATGCTCATGTATGTTTTTTTACCTCCCAATTAATTCTGAAAACTTTTTTAATGTTCTGTTCAAAGTAGGAGTCTTTACTAGCAAATTGGGGCTCCAATTTCCTTGGGTAATTGTCAGAAATGGCTTCACAAATGATCCCAAAGTCACTTGAATTTATGAAAAGAGGATGTGTATGTGTAAGGGACCTTTTCAAAGTCTCATATGCATCATGGTTTAGTTTATACAGGCTGTTATGAATCTTTCCAAAACAACTCCCAAGTCACAATTTCGACCCTTGGGGAAAATGCACCAAATCTTCTCCCAATGCAATAAAAATGAGTAAAATGGCTTCCAATGCTTAATTAATGAACATGATACTTGAAATACACATTAATTAAAGTCCATCCATCATAAATTTATCAGATATACATTCCTCCATTCGAAATAATAAGCATTGCCATGGCATATATCAAAATGGAGTGGAAATGGTCATTCTTTGCTCATTAAAAGTCATTTTGACATACAACTCTTGGGAATTTAGACTTGAAACTTTCTGAGAATGAATAAAATATCATATTTAACTAATTACAATCAGAAATGGATAATTAAAGGCTCTCTCAATTCTAAATCATCGGCATTACAATGGTTCACAACAAGATAGTGGGGAAATGACACTATTTCTTCATTGTTCAACATTCTTACATGAATTATTTTGGGTATTTCAACCCGAGAGTCTTATGAACGTGAAATAAAAATAATATACATCATAACACAATATAATTGGCATTATAATCTTCCCCAAAGAGTTCAATAGCTCACCCAAAGCGCACTCCCTCCATTGGCATGAATATGGTGTGAAAACTGGAAATAGTTGAGAGATAGTGATGCAATAGAAGAATCCACACACTTTCCCATAGCTTAAACCTACAAATAAGACTCCATTAAATCTCCATGAAAGACTTGAGTGGCCTTTCCAAACACCAACTAGGATGAGAATCTTTCACCCTCGAAATTGGCTTAAGCAAGAAAACTAGTCATCCACTAGCTCTCACAATTCACAAATGAGGAAAAGCTTCTTCTCATGGCTGATCCCTGTATTTTATAAACATTATTAGCCTTATAAGGTTCCAAATCCAATTTTAATTGGTGTGGTTTCTCATTCTATGCCATGTGGCCTCTCTCTTCACCTTCCCTCTTCTCCCAAATTTGAGTAGGAGCCTCTTGGCCTTCTCCAACTCCCAAATTCGACCTCTAAGATGCTATATTTAGTCCTGACATGTCATTATGTCAGTATTTCAGCCTTCATATCTGAATTGTGTCATAACTATCATAGAATCTCCATCATTGGTGTCATAGATGTCATAAATGTAAGGGGAACCTAGCCAAGTGTCCATGAAACTCCCATTTGGCTCTTCCTCTCCCATGTAAGTTACAATTCATCCCAAGTTCAACCTATGAAGTATATGGACAAGTATATTAACATTATAATCCATAAAAAAACATTAGACTTCCCATATATTCAAATTTGCAAGAGAAATATACCATTTAACATAGGAATTATAGCTAGTGTGGGCCCCATAGTCTCCATGTGTCTTCATGCTCCATTGTCACTTCCATTTTCTCTTGGATTTATTTAATAAGCTACATTATTAAATATTTATCTCCTTCTAATGTCTAAACATCATTTATTATCCCCCTTATTCCAAATATCAAAGCTTCCACCCCCAACCTAGGAAACTAGTGATTTTCCTCTTTGGTAATTATTTGACTTTTAGCATCCCTTTGACAACTTTCATGAACATGGAAAATGTTATTTGGCCATTGTGACCCAATGCAAAATTTGGGACACTACAAATCCTCCCTTCCCAATATTTCTTGTCCTCAAGCAATTTCAAACATGGTTGTTGAAGCACCTGCTTTCTGTATGATTCTTTGAAGTTGCCACTAAGCTGCCCACCTTGAGTCTTTGAGATTTCATGAATATTTTAGAGAGGAACCACCATGATTGCTGCTGCAGTACTTTCATTAACATCACCTTATTAAGTGGGGAATCCGTCTCCCATACTTCTTGTTTCCCAAATAATTTGAAATCAATGGGACTAAAGACTATCCTAGGGTTCCATTGCTTGCATTGCACTCCAACAATTAAGAGTGCTCTCCAACCCATACCATTTGGAAAG
>LPNX010014555.1:14275-82236 GCA_001517045.1 Pseudotsuga menziesii
GTCAACAGGATGTTACGGAGAAAAATTCCAATGGCTTGGGGTACCACAAAAGATAGAGTAACCATAGAAATCAATCCCTTCCCATATGCAAGAGAAACAAAACATATAACACTAAAGGATCTCAAAACATACCTTATTCTGGATGGTTGATGTAGATCCCCATTGAGCTTTTCCACTCTTGCTTGTATTAGCAATTTGCTCTCTCAACATTCAACAAACAAGGCAAGCATGCTATATAATGGTGTTAGACATATTCTAGCATATATAATCAATAACATATAAGCATTTAAAAGAATCCATGGATTCAATATTCATTCAAATACACATTATTGGACAGGAAAAGATATTTCTATTAATATAAATCAGAGATTACAATGGTGACAACCTCTGTTGGCACATCTGCGAATCGGAAAAATTGAGTCCTCCACCTAGGCATCCACCACTTCAATCCTCCATCTCTTGATAGAAATATCACAAGCAAAGGCAAGCTTGGGAAGAACACAAAGTGCTCCAAGGGACAAAGGGATGCAGACTCAAGTATAAGCTCCGGAAACAATGGACTATAGTTTTCTTGTTCTTTAATTCCTCTCCTTTCAATGTATCCAAAGGGTTCCTTATATAATGCTTCAATGGGGTAATGGAAGGACAAATATGAGTGATCTCAAGGCATATGGAAGGTGAAGAGACAAGTGACTCGGATCCACATCAAGGAAAAGTCCAAAACTATTTGGCCTTTTTCACACATTCCGATGTATGCGGGTTTGAGGGTCATATCCATGTATATACGTGAGAATAGGTTTAAAAGTCACATATGGAAAATGATGCATGTTTTTAGGGATGATATTGGAAACATAAAAGGTACAAAAATGGTCCATCGAGTCTAAAGAGTCTACAGAGGGAAAGGGAAGGCCATAAATGTGTGATCCACCATGTGTGGTAAAATCAGTTGTAATAGATGCCCCCTAATGTGTGAGGTGAAAGGGGTGATACAATGGCCAAAATACATTACAAGTCCATCCTAGAAGTGGAGTGATGAAGAACTAGGTGGAATAACCCTCCCTCCAATAGTATAATACAATAATCAAACTCTACACATGACTACAAGTACATATAGCAGTCCCGGATACATAAGAGTACAATGGCCATGAATAGGCATGATACAAAATATGACATGTGTGTTCATCACCATGTACAAATATAGATATATTAGAATCTCCATGATGATGATATACAAAGGATCATGATCTCTGTAATGGATGAAGATAACTGACATACACTGGAATCAAGTCATGAGAGCTAAAATCTCATGAACACTGGCACGATCAAGGAGGTAGCATATATGAAATGCCACCAATCGGGAAGGTCTTCTACACAATCCACTATGACTATATGTCCTACTATGTGAATAGAGGTGTTGAGGTTGAACATAGTATTCCATCATCTGATTATCGGTCATTCATCTATACCACTAACAGCCGTGAGATCACCCACCGATAATGAAAATGTGAATAAAGATACTAGAGTGAAAACTAACAAGTGTGAATAAATGTGTTGAGGTTAAAAACTTGAAAGAATCCATTTATCAAGGGACATTGATGTATTCCCAAAATTGTCGATGGCGAGAGAACCTAGCATTGATGATTGCAAGTCTCAAGGCACTCAAAATGACTCTAGATTCCTATCCCAGGATAAATGATCTGAAATCGATGGGATGAAATCTGCTGGAAGGAGAGCATTAAGGAATCCCTCATTATCCAACACGAGGTACTCAACAAAGTTGTATAATGTGGAAGGACTCGATCATAATGTGCATGAACTAGTATCAGTACCGGTAATGGCCGACATGAAAAGTCAAGAAAACTGAGGAATGGACGGCTTAGGTTTCAAATTCCTTCAAATAAGAGCATAAAGGCAAATGATGACTGAATATAGGTAGCATAGACTCAATATACAAAACTAGGACATCTCTGCGACACAAGAGGAATCAACAGAGGATCTCTAGGGACCAGAAGCTTAACCAACCAGTGGAGATAAATGAGTAGAGCTTTTAAAGTCAAACTATTAACCCAACCAAAGGATGTGATATATAGTGCTCTATTCGAAGACGACATGACTCTACTTCTTCCAAAGATAACATCTTTTCCTATCTAGCTTTTTGGTTTTTTTAATTTTTTGGACTTTTTCAAATATTTTGAAAAGCTTGAAAAAGAATAAAAGTGCTTTATAGTTACAGACTAGGAGGAGATGAGTTTCAAGGGGCAAACAAACTAGTTCCAAGCAATGGAACATACCTATGCTCAATGCAAGGACACATGTGTAGGATAATGACACTCGAGGGAAAGTCCCCTCCTAGTAAAAAGTGGGGAATCAAGCTGTAAAGGATATGTAAAATGACCTTGCCTGGCGAGACATGAGATACGCTCAGGCTATATAGCTGATAATCAAAATCAGGGAAGCCGACATAAGGCTCAATAAGGCAATCAAAACTCATGATAATGCATTTACAACTTGATATAAGGGAGTCCTAGGGAAAAATGATAACAAAACGATAAAGAGGAGTATGAGGCTCTTGCACAAAGTCATGGCGATACTATACAAAGGACTCTCACACCCTAAAGGAAAAATGTCGGCATGGGTGCCAAATGAAAAACAGGAGCTAACTAGGGCACCCATGTATGGTCAAGTTCTACCATTCACATCATGTCACTTCTAAAAGAAACAAGAAGGTTTCATGACAAGATAGAATGGGTTCGCACCTAAGGTTATAATGAAATGGTCATAAGGTCATGCAAAGTACAAATGGATGTGAAACCTAACCTATATGCTAGTTTAGACATCATACCTAAAATTGGCACGAACGGGTCAAAACCATGGTCAAATGATGCTCAAAATGGACTCCTATATCATGAAATTACTCCAAAACAGTCCAAAATGGTAAAAAACGGTCAAAGACTATCATGAAAGTGGGTAAACAATTTCAAAAATTTTCAAATAATTCTATAAATAGTAAAAAGTTCAAAAATTCCATATCATTTGAAATTTTTACCCATTTGAGCTCATAATTTCCAACGCAAATTCTCGGTGCACCTTTTGGCGAAATTCGACACTGTTTGTTCCAGGTAACTCCTCATGTTCTCCTTTTCCCATTTCATGCAAATTTTTTCAGTTTCCATGGTCAATTTTGTTTTCTAGGCCAATCTAAAGTAGGCGTTTTGGACCACACGGATATTGGGTTTTTTTTCTGTGTATAGGGCTGGCCATATGCGGAAAAAACTCCCAAAACCGCATACATACACACCTATTTTGCAAATAGCCACATATGCAGCCGTGCATAAGGATTTTAAGATAAACAATGACCAAAAATCATGTTTTATGTGTAGGATGGTTCTAGAATGGAGGGAGAGGGAACATGGAGATGTAGAAGAGGTTGTTCAAGGTGACTTAATGGACCAACAAGATCTACGTGCATGCAATTTGTATAAGTTTTGGTGTTTTGGTATCCTTAGGGCCAAACCAAGACTCCTAGAGATGCTAGTGGATTATTGGGATCCAGACTAAGAGTCTTTTCACATTGACGTGATGTCTCTCACTATAGAGATTGAGGAAGTATATTTTATTACTGTATTATCCCGACGAGGAGAGGTGGTAAACCTATGCTCTCGCGGGCCCAGAGGTGGCCTGACTATTGGAGTACATTGCGGTGTACTAATTTTTGGACACAAAAAATGTTGGGAGTCAAATCCTGAAAAACTTGATCCAGGTGCTAGGACCGAAGGCCATACTATTGGCACTCAGCAGGATAGCCAGTCTAGCCTCACTCCACTGGGCCTTGTGACCATTTATGTTCTACGCGGTGGACTATATGAGACCCACAGTGTACGACTGGAGCACTATGCTATTAAGTAACATGAAGCAATAGCTCAGTGACTGCAAGATGGGCAGGGTGAGAAATTTTGCTTTCAGCAATATACTGAGCACGTTCCTCCACATGAAGTTTGAGATCCGTCCCAATGATGTTGGGAAAATGTTAGGCACAGGATCGGTGGAGGTAGGGTGGCTAACCCCTACCTAGCGGACTTATTTCCATGGTGGTGGTGGCAGATCATTGCAATTGATGACTACCCCTATGTAGGGATAGAGTTTTGGGGAGATCCGGACATGCCCCTACAACCAGGAGAGGAATATGGAGAGATAGGTCACGAATCCCAAATCCTCTTGGTAATTTTTTTGAATTATTAATTTTTTTTGTGTTTTTTCATATATTGACTCAAAGGACATGTTTTGATGTGATGACACATAGTGACAATCTGTCATGTGTATGCAGATGTTGGACCACGATGAACTGATGGTTTCCCTCATCATAGACGGAGGGGAAGAGGAGATGCAATCATGGGTGTGGATGCAAAGTGGATGCTCCAAATCATCCACACAAACTTTGTACACTTGACACACAGGGTACCCATGGTGCAAGTTGATGACTTTATTGAGGCGATTCAGCACTAGGTGGTTGGTCTACCACATGCATGGGTTCGATTATTTCGACGACTAGCTAGAGTTGTGGTGTGCTACCATGATTAGAACCCCCCTCCTCCTCCTCGGGCTTAGAGACCTGAGAGTGTTTCATTTTTGCACTACCATGTATCATATTTTAGTGGCTCGGAAGCCCCAATTTTGACACTTATGTATTATGACATCACATTTTGGATGTTTAATGAAATTTTTTTATGATGATCGATTTTATATATTTACATGTGTGTAAAAATGTATGTTTGTGAAATGCTTATGTTCTATGAAACAAATGCCAATCTAACACATAGTTAGCATATGAGTCAGCAACTTGATTAAAAATTCTTGAAAAATTTATTTATGTTATGTTCTCAAATTGTCATTCCAGCAATATCACATGTAAGAATCTTCATAATAATGTTAGATCCCTAATACAATACAAGCAATTAAGCTGTGAAATGACTAATTACGAAACAAGATGTACCTCAAGAGAGAGAATACCATGTGAAATGGAATCCTGCAATAACTTGATAATGACACTATATTTAGCAATATTGTTCGAAGAAGCCTATAAACATACGCCTCCTGAAGACAATACTTGACCCGTAGGAGTATAAATCACCCAAGCAGCAGAAGATGAGCTTTGAGTGTGACAACTAGCACCATCATCAAATCCTATGTAAGCAAAAGACTCCATTGACATATTCCATAACAAACAAAAGATAATCAACAAACCCAATCACCATAAGAAAACATAACTATGCAAAAAATTGTACAATAATATACAATAATCAGCCCTAGCTAAAGATCATGCATAGTATTTTTTAAGATAGATCCCATTTCTAGGCTCTGCCAAGGTTGTCCCTTCATAATCCACCAGCTCATAGGCACCCTTCTCTAACACATGTTTGACTATGTAAGGACCATGCCACATGGGATTAAAATTCCCTAACCCCAAGGGTTATTTATCTTGATCCCATAAAAGGACCAAATCCCCTTCACTAAACCTCCTTGGATTGATAGAATTATCATATTGGACCTTAATCCAATGCTTATTTACATCTAGAGCCACTAAGGCATCTCGATGCTACTCATCAAGCTGCTCTAAGTGGACCAAATGTTCCTCCAATGTGGAAGTGTCTGGTAAAATCTCTATAGCTAGCTTCAATGAAGGGATTTGGTTTTATGAAGGTAAAACCAAAATATAGTAAGATGATCTCCCAACAGCAGCAGTCTCTCTCTCTCACACTGAGAGAGCTTCTCCTCTCTCACTCATGCACCCCAATGAGTGTGTGTGAGTGTTGCAAGTGAGATAAATAGAGAGGCTCACATTTATATTCTTTCGTTCACTTGAATTGCACTCCAACATGTTGGCCTCACTTAACAATTACTTACTAGAGCCGACATCTTTAGGAGTGTCTAATAAACCTAGTGCCCCACCACTTGTGGGGACTTTGCCTCCTCTAACCAATAGGAGGGTAACACAATGGTGGGGACTATTTCCCCAACTTACAATTACTCACCTACGGTTAGCTTCACTAGGATAGTCTAATAACCCAAGGGCCCCACAATTGTGGGTACTTTAGCCCTTGACAAATAGAAGGGTTACCCACAATGACTTGACACGACTTTCTCATTATAGAAACTTCCCAGAATAAACATTGAGGTACGACATGACTCAAATACATTGCAATACATCCTGGAATAAACATTGGGTTACAATACATAAGAAATATGAATGAATACATTTTGAAGTTACTATTACATCAACACTCCCTCTTAGCTAGGAAGGTATTCTCTCGACACAATTTATCAGCACAAGCCTTTTTCTTTGTGCCATTTGGGTCATTGTCAGGTCTTCATCATCTGCAGGTCATCTTCATCTTCAAGTCATTTTCATCTGTAAGTCATCCTCATTTGGATCTAGATCATCACTTGATCTAGATCATCATCACTAGATCTAGATCATCACTTAATCTGGATCATCATCGCTGAATCTAGATCATCACTCGATCTGGATCATCATCACTGAATCTAGATCATCACTAATTATGGATCTTTACTGGGCATCATCACTAGATCTAGATCATCACTCGATCTAGATCATCCCAGGTGCTATCTCATGATTCTTCTCGTCACAAGAAGTTCTATAGATCCAACCCTTACATCTGAACTACTCATCAGAAAGGAATGCCCAACACTCACATCTGATCATGTAGGAACCAATCCTATAATCATATCAGAAAGGCCCAGCACTTATATCTACCCAGTGAAGGAACACATACCATTACTGATGGAAGGGCTCTGCACTTACATCCACCCAGTGAGGGAACACATCCCATTACTGATGGAAGGGATCTACACTTACATCCACCCAGTGAGGGAACACATCCCATTACTGATGGAAGGGCTCTGCACTTACATCCACCCAGTGAAGGAACACATCCCATCACTGATGGAATGGCTATGCACTCATATCTTATCATGAGGGAACAAATACCAGCAATCATATCAGAATGGCCGCCATTCCTCCTCGACTGAGCTACCTGGTAACTGACCAGGTGCCACCATTCTCCTAGAGAATGGCAGTTTCCCTTACATCCGACCTACTCATCAAAATGGACAACACTCACATCTAACATGGACGGAACTTAATCCTTTAGCCATGATAGAATGGTTCAGCCCTTGAATTTGATCAAGTGGGAACACATCCCTCTATCACATTAGAATGGCTACTCAATCCTACACTGAGTGTTCTTGGTAACTGACTAGGTACCTCCATTCCTAAAATGGAAATTTCCCTTACATCTTTCCTACTCAACAGAATGTTCAACACTCATATCCAATATGGAAGGAACCGATCCTCTCACCATGTCAGAATGGCTATGGATCTCAACACTCAGATCTGACATGGAAGGAACTGAATCCTCTCACCATGATAGAATGGCTCAGCCCTTACATCTGACCTGCTCATCAGAATGGATTTGGCACTCATCACTTTCCCTTATGGGAAACCTCGATCTGGAGAACACCAAGCTTCTCCTTGAAGTACTCGAACTTTATCCTAGCCAGTGGCTTTTCTATTCCTCTGTCGCAACATACTAGAGCTTCACTGCTCCCTTCTCCATCATATCCCTGATATAGTGATACTTGATCTCAATATGCTTCGACTTGTCATGGAACACTGGATTCTATGACAACTTTATGCAACTTTGGTTGTCACAATGTATACAAGTAGCATCCAATTGGAGATCAAATATATAAAAAAGTAGCTTCCGCAGCCATACTACCTCACAACTAGCTGAACAAGCTGCGACATATTCTGCTTCAGCTGTACTCAGTGCCACACACGACTGCTTCCTACTAAACAAAGAGATCAAACCTGATCCCATACTAAAGCAACAACCTGAAGTGCTCTTCCTATAAATGGAACTACCTACCCAATCTGAATCAACATAACCCTACAAGTTAATCTTTTGATTCACATCATACTTGAGCCCATAATCAACTGTACCCTTTAGGTACCTCAAAATATGCTTTGCAGCAATCAAGTGAACATGTCTCGGATCTATTAGGAACTAGCTCAAGGTGTTCATAGCAAGGCAAATTTTTGGTCTCGTGTTCATCAGGTGCATCAATGACCCAATCATCCGACGATACATCGTAGCATCAACTGACTCTAATGAAGCATCACTCAATAGATTCAGGTTCGATGCCATAGGTGTGGTCATGCAGTCCATCATCCTAAACCTATTCAGGATCTCTACTGCATACTTCTCTTGTCCACACATCAATGCCTAGAAAATAGTGCATCGACACATAACAGGAACATCACTGGTCTTCTGCCTTCAACCTTGAAGCAAAGGTTGGAATCTTCTTTACTCTCAGTAAAGCCTAGAGTCATCAGTAATCTATCCATCCTGTTGTACCATGTCGAACCTAAGGATATTTTGCAATCACTCCCTCTGAAGTGGAGCATCATACTCCCCCTATCTTCTGTACTCTATGCATTATGTACTTGAGTGACAAGCAGTATCCATATAGGATCATTGGATACCAAGATCCTCTATTTTGAACTTTTTCAAAAGTTCTTCTCACATCCATTTGTGAGCTTGTCATCCTTTATCAACCTTGTAACAAAGGTTAAGATATTCATCAAGATCATCATGTATGTGTTATCCCATGGGTGTCTTCTGAACTTGTACAAGGCCTTCTTTCATTTGCACACATGATTATGCATGTCGTGTGACTTCACTTCCAGTGGCTGCAAATATCTTTTCATAGTCTATGCCTTATTTTCATTAGAAACCTCGTGCTACGAATCTTTCTTTGTATCCCATGATGTTTTCATCTACTGCATGATAGAACTATGAACTTCTCTTTAGGTCTTGATACTGCATCCTAGACATCATTCTTCTTGAACTGGTCTTCTGTTTCTTCTTGGTGGTTGGAAGGTTCTGCATTAATGATGTCACTGCACTCATCATATTATTCTTTGTCTTTGAACTATCATCACTTGTTAAGTCTTCATTCTTCTTTGCTTGTAGGTGATTAAGTATGCGATATTTCCTACAAGTCAAATGCATATGTATGGTTAGAAACATTTCATAAGGAATATTCATACTGGAAAAATCTTATGCATAAATATATGATCATGCAACTACTTTATCCAATACAACATTCATCCATATCTCACTGAAACTTCCTAGATGCCTTCCATCTCTACTAGGACAACATTGAGATTGTGCACTAATCCAATATGTCAGCAAAGAGGTTTCATTCTAGATAAGTAGGAATGGAGAGTTGTATAGCACCATGAGCTAGTTACCCATCACATGCATATAGTAGTATACTATCATTAATGCAAACATTCTATCATGCATAATACTTTAACTAAATATAAACAAATGATTAACAAAACAATGAAATGACAATTGAATACTCATCTTTATTTGTTTCGAGGGTAGACTCCTTCTTGAGCCTTCAGCTTCATCATCTTCTTCATTCATAATAGCATCATTTCTTATCCAAATGCTAAGGTGGATAATAATTTATTCAAGAGTTGAGATCTTCATATTCCTCATCACTTGAGGTATTTTCTTTGGAAGGTGAGAGCTTGATCTTCAATTGCTTCCATCTTCTCTTCTTTTCTTATGAGTCGAGCTTATTCTTCTTCCCAAAGTCTGTTGAAATTAATCACTTCCTTCTATCACACATTCCTCACATTAATGAATCCCATGATCCTGGGAGGCTATTCAAGGTGGCTGTCACCACTTCTTCATTCTTCACTTCTTCTTTTACCACTTCAAGTTGTTCTTTGATTTGAGAGACCCTTGTAAAGTATGACTGCATGGTCTCTGCATTCTAGATCTTGACATTCTTCAACTAGTTTCTTAAGGTCATATTCTGATTTCTATTCTTCCCTTCAACAAGATTGGTCAAGGAATCAAACATCATCAATGTATTTAGGGAAGACACTTATGGTACAAGTTGATCTGTGATTGAATCAACCATGATCTTCTTGGCCTTGACCAAGTTATTCTTGTGTAAGGCTTCTAGCCTCATCTCCCTCTGAAACTGGAACCTCTCTACTCATGTAGGTGTCCAATTAATTTTCTTTAGAGAGATCATATAATTCCATGTGTGGAATTTTTCAAATTCACCAATATTATCATCAAGCTGATGTGATAGATCACTTTGAAATGAGAACCTCAAATGAAAATAGCAATAGATTAGATCTCACCGATTTGAGGCGTCCGTCCTCATTCTGTAGTTGTTTAATCTAGTGTTTGTCATAGAAAACCTAATTTTCAAAACTTGGAATATTTCATATCTGATTGGACAGACAGATAGATCCCTTCAAATGGATCTGTCCAATGTACTCCTTTTCTGAAAACAGTGGAGGGAAGCTCCCGGAACAGGAAGCCCTAGTTTTCCAATTCCGTTTGCCGAAATTCCTATTATTGTTTCTGTGATATCTCCAAAATTAATACTCCTATGTGTCTACAATTTATCACTGAGTTAACCTCACATGTTCCTGATACAAAACCATAGCTTTCATCAGAATTGGTTTAACAATTTGGGATTTATGATCCTTTTCCCAAGGTGACCTATTACAGGACTGTTCAGAACAATGGATTTGTACAGACTTCTACATGTCACGCATTCATCTTATGAGTCTGAAATTATGACCACAGAAATTAGAGTCCATTCCCTTTCTGGAAAAACTTCAGGAATTCCATTTGGAACTCTGTATCCAAACCTATAGCAAGTCTCCCCAGGTGTTCTGTTTAGGGATGATTTATGGAAGAGGCTAGAACCCTAACTTGGAGAGATCATATCTCCCATAATATAGTGAATATAAGGCTGATTTTTGGACACATTGATAATCCTGATTTTATGTTTGGTCCCTGCAATTTTCAGCTCCTGAATATTCGTCAATCGCGGGATATATCGAATGTACCAAAACGTAGCAGTTTTAGTATTTAGGGCTTTTCTATCTCGGGGTCAAACTAGGGTTTGACTTTCCTAGATTTTTACCCAACCAAATTTATTGATCTAGGTCTCTAAACTTAGATTTTGATGAAAAGAACAATCCTATGCTAGGCTCACTAAAAAATTCCTCTTCTGTATAAATCCCTAATTTCCACATCAAACACTGAAAATGCTCGGAATTGAATTCTACTTCGATAGAAAGATGCGCCCTTCAATGGAGAGTTAGCCTAGCATACTTTTGCTGATGGATTGTGGAGAGAGACCCAAAAATTAATAAGCCCTAGCTTACGTAGCTACACAATGTCTTCTTCTCATGTTAGCTCTGATACCATGTTAGTTTTTTTTCACATTCAAGCTAGCATTATGATCTTAGCATCTTTTCACTGAGAGAATAACAAGCACAACATAAGAGACAAGAGACACAAAGATTTTTTCTTAGGGAAACCATAAAGAAGAAAAACCTACAAATTTATTAGAGATATAATAGGTACAAAAGGTAAAACTGAAAAACAGTAAGATGATCTCTCAACAGTAGCAGTCTCTCTCTCTCACACTGAGAGAGCTTCTCCTCTCTCACTCATGCGCCCCAATGAGTGAGTGTGAGTGTTGCAAGTGAGATAAATATAGAGGATCACTCTCTATTTATTTTCTTTCATTTATTTCAAGTGCACTCCAACATGTTGGCCTCACTTAACAATTACTTACTATAGCCGACATCTCTAGGAGTGTCTAATAACCCTAGTGCCCCACGAATTGTGGGGACTTTGCCTCCTCCGACCAATAGGAGGGTAACACAATGGTGGGGACTATTTCCCCAACTTATAATGACTCATCTAGGGTTGAATTCACTAGGATAGTATAATAATCCAAGGGCCCCACAACTGTGGGGGATTTATCCCTTGACCAATAGGAGGGTTACCCACAATGACTTGACATGACTTTCTCATTATAGAAACTTTCCAAAATAAACATCGAGGTATGACATGACTCAAATACATTGTAATACATCATGAAATAAACATCGGGTTAAAATACATAAGAAATACAAATGAATACATTCCAAATTTACAATTAAATCAACAAACCGGCGGCAGTCTTAACCATGGCTCTATAGCCCTACAAAGCAAGCTATAACATGATATTCCAATTCACATTTCTTTGCACAATGGTCCGTTGGATAATGGACTTAAGTGATTTATTCACTGTTTCAACTGATCCATTCACCTAAGGGTAATAAGAAGAGGAGTGCTCTTGCTTATACTCTAACTTTGAAGCCAACTCTTCCATCATTATATTCTGAAAGTGCCTACCATGTTCAGTGACAAGCTCTTTTGAAATTTCAAACCGAGTAATAATTTGATTGAAAACAAATTGCGTGGCTATCTCACCATTGCATTTAATTATGGGCATGGCCTTTACCCATTTCATGAAATAATCGACAACCACTATAATGTAATGATGCCCCCCAATTGAAGCTGGGTGGAAATCCATGAAGTCAAGCCCCCACTTGGTGAAGGGATCGCTAGTGATAATCGGATTTAACAGGGCAAGATGCGAGCACATATTGCGTGCAAACACCTGGAAAGGGTGACACTTCTTGATCGCATTGACACTATATTTGAAGCTCGATGGCCAAAAATATCCCGCTCTGAATATTTTTTGGGCTATAGAAATCCCAGATAAATGACCACCACATGCCCCTCCGTGGAAATCATTTAGCACAAACTCAGCCTCATCATGGGTTAAACAACGACACAAAATAGAATCTACCCCATGGCAATACAAAGTGTTATCCACTATAAGGTAGTTCTTAGATACATGACGTAATCTTAGTAGGGACCTTTAATGTTTGCAAATATATAATGATATCCCCATACCATGGGTCAAAAGTTGAGATAAGCAAAATATGCTCATTGACAAACGTATCTTCATAAACTATTGATGTATATGTAACTTCGGAATGTATTCTTCTATGTATCTTATATATTGTAACCCGATGTTTATTCTGGGATGTTTCTATTATGTATTTGAGTCATGTGATCATGCTCCGATGTTCCAATCGAGAAGATTAATAATGTAAACAAGTCATGTCAACTCATTAGGTAAGTCCCCACAGTTTCGGGGCACTTGAGTTATTATACACTAATTAAGGTGTAGGCTCAAGTAAGTAATTGTTAGTTGAGCCTACGTGATTAAGTGCACTTCAACTGAATGGAAGAATATAAATAGAGAGTGAGACTCTCTATTTATCACACACATTATTCACTCTCTTAAGTGAAGCGCACTTGTGGAGGAGGAAATATACTGGGACTAGAAGGCCACTGTTGTTGGGAGATCTCTTACTATTTTGGTGTTGATTCTATCTTAGAGGAATTTGTGGGGTTTTCTCCTTTATGGTTTCCCCGAGGAAAATCTCTTTGTGTCTCTTGTCTCTTGTGATGTGCTTATGTTTTATTGCTGTGCTTGTTATTCTCTCAGTGAAAAGATCCTAAGATCATAATGCTAGCTTAATGTGATGAAAAACTAACATGGTATCAGGGCTAACCTGAGAAGAAGACATTGTGCAGCTACAGGAACTAGGCCTTCCTATTTTTTGGATCTTCCTCCACAGATTTTTCAGCAAAAGTATGCTAGGATGACTCTCCATTGAAGGGTGCATCTTTCTGTCGATGCGGAATTCAATTTCAAGCATTTGCAGTTTCGATGTGGAAATTAGGGCTTTCTGCAGAAGAGGAATTTTTGAGTGAGAATAGCATAGGATTGTTCTCCTCACCAAAACCGAATTTTAGAGACCTGGATCAAGAAATTTGGTTGGGTGAAACTCCAGGAAAGTCATACCCTAGTTTGACCCTGAGCTGGGAGAAACCCTAAATACTAAAAAATTTTAAGTTTTGGTACAGTCGCTATATTCCGAGATTAGTGAAGTCTCAGAAGCTGAAAATTTCAGGGGCCTAATATAAAATCCTGATGAATGCTGTGTCCAAACATCAGACTCAGATTCACTGTACTCCAGGAGATATGATCTCTCCAAGTTAGGGTTCCAGCCTCTTCCAGAATTCATCCCTAAACAGGACATCTGGGGATATCCAAAATATCTTGAGCTAAAGAGGTCCAAATGGAATTCATGAAGATTTTCCAGAAATGGCACGGAATTTAATTTCGGTGGTCCAAATATCAGACTCAGAATATGAACCAGTGACACGTGGCATGCCGTACAACTTTGCTGTTCTGAACAGTCCTGTAATAGGTCACCTTGGGAAAAGGATCATAAATCCCAAATGGTGAAACCAATTCTAATGAAACCTATGGCTTTGGATCAAGGACATGCAAGGTTACCTCAGTACAAAATTTCAGACATAGAGGAGTAGTACTTTCGGAGATATCACAGAAACAGTAACAGGAATTTCTGCAGAAGAAATTGGAAAAATAGGGCTTCCTGTTCCGGGAGCTTCCCTCCACTGTTTTCAGAAAAGGAGTACATTGGACTGCTCCATTTGAAGAGATCTATCTGTTTGACCAATCAGATCTAAAATATTCCAAGTTTTGAAAATTAGGGTTCCTTTGAGAAACCCTAGATCAGCAAACTCCGGGACAAAGACGGACACCTCAAATCGGTAAGATCTAATCCTTTGCTATTTCCATTTGAGGTTCTCATTTCAATATGATATATCACATCAGCATGGTGACAAGCTTGGGGAAGTTGACAACTTCCAAGTATAGAAGTATTTGATCTCTTTGAAGAAAATGGATTGGACACCTATATGAGTATAGAGGTTCCAGTTTCAGAGGGAGACGAGGTTAGAAGCCTTTCACAAGAAGGACTTGGTCAAGGCCAAAGAAGACATCATGCTCATGCTGTAGAGGATGATGAACCATCCAGAAAGAGATCCAGATATGAAAGTGAAGATTCTTCAAGCAAGGGTGAATATGTTCCGATATCAGCTCTCACTTATAACATTACTCATTGAAGTGATGATTGGCTTATAGACAGTGGGGCTTCCAAACATATGACAGGATTCAAGGAATCCTTTGTAAGACTCTCAGAACATGAATCACCTCACAAGGTGAAACTAGGAGATGATTACCAATATCCAATAAAAGGTAGTGGGGAATCTTCATACAAGCTAGACTCTGGTAAGTTTCTAACAGTGAAATAAGTATTGTTTGTTCCAGGATTCAAGAAGAACCTTCTCTCCATTTCATCATTGATGCAAAAGGAATGCGCGTCGCATTCTAGATGGTCAAGTCATCATGTGGCCAAAAGGAAAGACTATCGATGATGCGGTAGTGATTGGAGAACAAGAAGGAGCTTGTACAAATTGAAGGGCTATCCAGAACAAGCCTTGATCCATGACACAGTAGAGCCAAATGAGCTTTGGCATAGAAGGCTTGCAGATGTGCACTACAGAGCACTACCTATTGCAAGCAAAGCTGTTGAAGGACTTCCATAATTCCAAGCAAAGCATGATGGAGTTTGCAAAGGATGTGCGAAAGGGAAGATTACAAAGATGACATTTCCTAGCAACGAAAGCAAAGCCAAAGGCATTCTAGAAATCATCCACTCTGATGTATGTGGTCCAATGTCATCAAACTCACTAAGCGGGTATGCATACTATGTTTATTTTATTGATGATTTTTCTAGAAAGACATGGATTTACTTTATGAAAAACAAAGATGAAGTGTTTAGCAAGTTCAAGGAATTATTGATCGAGAACCATACTAAAAAGAAGATCAATACCATTCCATCAGATAATGGTGGAGAATTCACTTCGAATGAATTCAAAGAGCTATGCAAAGAAGCAGGGATTAAGAGGGAGTTGTAAACTCCATATAATACACAACAGAATGGGGTTGTAGAATGGAAGAACAGAACTATCATGGAAGCTAGAAGAGCTATGCTTCATAATCAAGATCTACCTATGCATCTTTGGGATGAAGCTGCTAGAACAGCAGTGTATGTACAGAACTGTACTCCACATAGAGTACTCGAGAACAAGACTCCTGAAGAATTCTTCTCCAGCAAGAAACCAGAATTCATCCATCTCAGAATATTCGATTGTCCCGTGTACATACATATTCAAAAAGAGAAGAGAACAAAACTATATCCTTCAGGAAAGAAGGGCATATTTGTGGGTTACTCTGAAAGCTCGAAGGCTTACAGAATCTACTTTCCAGGATACAAGAAGATTGACGTCGATAGGGATGTAACATTTGATGAAGACACAGCTTACAACAAATCCAGAAAGAGACCTACTGAAGAACCTGAAGAAGTAGAAGCAGAAGCACCCAGGATCCGTGATGCTATCATGAATGAAGAAGATGATGAAGCTGAAGGCTCAAGAAGGAGTATACCCATGAAACAAATAAAGATAAGTATTCAATTGTCATTTCATGATATTGTTTTGTTATGCGTTTGTTTATATTCAGTTATTGTATTATGCATGATAGGATGTTTGCATTAATGATAGTATACTACTAATATGCATGTGATGGGTAAGTAGCTCATGGTGCTATAAAAATTCTCCATTGCTACTTATCTAGAATGAAACCTCTTTGCGGACATATTGGATTAGTACACAATCTCAATGTTGTCCTGGTAGAGTTGGAAGGCATCTAGAAAGTTTCAGTGAGATATGGATGAATGTTGTATTGGCTAAAGTAGTTGCATGATCATATACTTATGCATAGTAACTTGCCAGTATGAATATTCCTTATGAAATGTTATAACCATACAAATGCATTTGACTTGTTGGAAAGACCGCATACATAATCTCCTACAAGCAAAGTAGAATGAAGACTTGTTCCAAAGAGCAAGTGACGACATTTCAAAATGAAGAATAATATGACGAGTGCAATGACATCATTAATGCAGAACCTTCCAGCTACCAAGAAGGAAGGGAAGACCAGTTCAAGAAGAATGATGTCAGAGCACAGTATCGAGACCTGAATAAAAGTTCATAGTTCCATCATGTAGTAGATGGAAACATCGTGGGATACAAAGCAAGATTCGTAGCACGAGGCTTCTCACGAAAAGAAGGCCTAGACTATGAAGAGACATTTGCAGCCAGTAAGAGCTTAATCACATACAAGATGAGCCTGATGAATATATTAACCTTTGATACAAGGTTGAAGATGCAAGTCTATACACTAGACGGTCACATAGAATATTAGTAGCATAGGAAGCTACTTGTCACTTCGGTACATAATGTTTTTAGTGCATAGAGCACAGAAGCCAGAGGGAGTGTGATGCTTCAGAGGGAGTGACTACAGAATATATTGAGGTTCAACATGGGACGACAGGATGGGTAGATTACTGATGACTCTAGGATTTACTGAAAGTAAAGCTGATTCTAGCCTTTACTTCATGGTTGAAGACGGAAGACCAGTGATGCTCCTGTTATGTGTCAATGCACTACTATTCTAGGTATGGAGGTGTGGCAGAGTGTGGATGGAATCTTCCTTGGACGAAGGAAGTATGCAGTAGAGATCCTGAAGAGATTTGGGATGATGGACTACAAGGCTATGGCCACACCTATGGCATCGAACCTGAAGCTATTGAGTGATGCTTCATCAGAGTTGGTTGATGCTACGATGTATCATTAGATGATTGGGTCCTTGAGGTACCTGAAGGGTACAATTGATTATGGGCTCAAGCACGATGCAAATCAGAAGATTAACCTGGAGGGTTATGTTGATTCAGATTGGGCAGGCAGTGCCATCGACAGGAAGAGTACTTAGGGATGTTGCTTCAGTATGAGATCAGGTATGATCTCTTGTTTTAGTAGGAAGCAATCCTGTGTGGCACTGAGTATAGCTGAAGCAGAGTATGTCACAGCTTGTTCAGCTAGTTGTTAGGCAGTATGGCTGCAGAAGCTAATGTCTAATATATTTGATCTCCAGTTGGATGCTACTTGTATGCATTGTGACAACTAGAGTTGTGTGTTCCATGACAAGTCGAAGCATATCGAGATCAAGTATCAATATATCAAGGATATGGTGCAAAGAGGAGCAGTGAAGCTCCTTTATGTTGCGATGGAGGAACATATAGCTGATGTATTGATGAAGCCATTAGCTAGGCTGAAGTTCAAGTACTTCAGAGAGAGACTTGGTGTTCTCCAGATCGAGGCTTCCTCCCAGAGAAAGTGATGAGACCCATAGCCATTCTGACATGGTGAGAGGATTGGTTCCTTCCATGGTCATATGTAAGGGCTAAGCCATTCTATCATGGTGAGAGGATTGGTTCCTTCCATGTCAGATATGAGTGTTGAGATCCATATCCATTCTGACGAGTAGGTCAGATATAAGGGCTGAGCCATTCTCTCATGGTGGTAGGGTTGCTCCCTTCCATGTCAGATATGAGTGCTGGCCATTCTGTCGAGCAGGACAGATGTAAGAGCAATTGCCATTCTAGGAATGGAGGCACCTGGTCAGTTACCAGGAACACTCAGTGTAGGACTGAGTAGCCATTCTGATGTGATAGAGGGATGTGTTCCCACTTGATCAGATGTAAGGGATGAACCATTCTGTTCATGGCTAAAGGATTAAGTTCCTTCCATGTCAGATGTGAGTGTTGGCCATTCTGACGAGCAGGTCGGATGTAAGGGAAACTACCATTCTCTAGGAGAATGGAGGTGCCTAGTCAGTTACCAGGTAGCTCAGTCAAGGAGGATTGGGGGCCATTCTGATATGATTGCTGGGATGTGTTCCCTCATGATCAGATATGAGTGCATGCCCTTCCATCATTGTGAGCAGGATGTGTTCCCACCTAGATGGATGTAAGTGCTGAGCCATTTCACAGATGATAGTAGGTGTGTCCTATCATATTGGTGACTATAAGTGCTGTGCCATTTCACAGATGATAGTAGGTGTGTCCTATCATGCTGGTGAATGTAAGTGCAGTACCTTTTCATAGATGGTAGTAGGTGTGTCCTACCATGCTGGTGATTGTAAGTGTAGAGCGTTTTCACAGATGGTAGTAGGTGTGTCCTACCATGCTGGTGATTATAAGTGCTGTGCCTTTCCACAGATGGTAGTAGGTGTGTCCTATCATGTTGGTGGATGTGAGTGTTGTTCCTTTCCACAGATGATAGTAGGTGTGTCCTATCATGCTGGTGGTTGTAAGTGCTGAGCCATTTCACAGATGATAGTAGGTGTGTCCTATCATGCTGGTGGTTGTAAGTGCTGAGCCATTTCACAGATGATAGTAGGTGTGTCCTATCATGCTGGTGAATGTGAGTTCTGGGCCTTTCTGATGGGATTGTAGTTTACTACATGATCAGATGTGAGTGTTGGGTGTGCCTTTCTGACGAGTAGGTCAGATGTAAGTGCTGGGAGAAGACCTACATGAGGGTAGGCCAACAACTAGCGTGAAAAAGGGCTGGCTCTGTAGAACTTCCTATGATGAGAAGAATCATGAGATAGCACCAGTGATGATCCAAATCGAGTGATGATCCAGATCGAGTGATGATCCAGATCCAGTAATGATGATCCAGCAGTAATGATCTAGATCGATTGATGATCTAGATCTAGTCCAGTGATGATGATCCAGATCGAGAGATGATCCAGATCTAGTGATGATGTTCGATGATGATCCAGATCGAGAGATGATCCAGATCCAGTGAGGATGTTCCATGATGATCCAGATCGAGAGATGATCCAGATCCGATGATGACTTGAAGATGAAGATGACTTGAAGACAAAGATGACTTGAAGACGATATGATCCAGTTGATACAGAGAAGAAGACCAGTGCTGAAAATTGTGTCGAAAGAATACCTTCCTAGTTAAGAGGGAGTGTTGATGTATATGTAACTTCAGAATGTATTCTTCTATGTATCTTATATATTGTAACCCGATGTTTATTCTGGGATGTTTCTATTATGTATTTGAGTCATGTGATCATGCCCCGATGATCCAATCAGGAAGATTAATAATGTAAACAAGTCATGTCAAGTCATTAGGTAAGTCCCCATAGTTTCGGGGCACTTGAGTTATTATACACTAATTCAGGTGTAGGATCGAGTAAGTAATTGTTAGTTGAGCCTACGTGATTAAGTGCACTTCAAGTCAACGGAAGAATATAAATAGAGAGTGAGACTCTCTATTTATCACACACATCATTCACTCTCTTAAGTGAGGCACACTTGTGGAGGAGGAAATATACTGGGACTAGAAGGCCACTATTGTTGGGAGATCTTTTACTGTTTTGGTGCTGATTCTATATTAGAGGAAGTTGTGGGGTTTTCTCCTTTATGGTTTCCCCGAGGAAAATCTCTTTGTGTCTCTTGTCTCTTGTGATGTGCTTATGTTTTATTGCTGTGCTTTTTATTCTCTCAGTGAAAAGATCCTAATATCATAATGCTAGCTTAATGTGATGAAAAACTAACATAAACCTGCTCCTCCTCTACACTTGGAAAATCAGAAATGAGCTCCTCAAAGATCAATGATTTCTTCAATTTCATAGAAACGAATTCGAGTTCGAATTCTTGCAAAATAACAATTGACTTATTATATTTTCCCTCGATCATCCTTCTAGTGAGGATGAACTAAAATGGATTGGCATGAACTACCACCAAGTTTTGGCGAAGGTGAATGTAATGTCTCAATCTCTAAATGGCATGAACGATGGCCAAGGAAAGTTTCTCCACATGAGAATAATGGATTTCTGCATCAAGAAGGTTCTGGCTCAAATAATATATGACATGCTCGTGGAGCTCCTTATCCTCCTGAACTAAAACCATACTAACTGTCTCCATGGACATGACCACATAAATAAAAAAAATCACGGGTATAGTTAGGTGGAATAAGCATGGGGGCCGATGCTAAGGATCGCTTAAGAGCATCAAAGGACTCCTGGGCTCGCTCCTCCCAAAAAAAAGTAGTGTCCTTCTTAAAAGATGCATAAATCCTTTAGTCAAATTGGCAAAATTAACCATGAATCTTTGCAAGAAATTTGCCATGCCCTACAAACACTAAATATGTCTAATATTACGTGGGGGAGATAATTGAAGTATGGCCTCAACCTTTAAGGGATTGACTCTTATACCCTCCTTGGATACAATGAACCCTAGAAAGTGACCAAGAATCATGCAAAAGATGCACTTATGAGGATACAACCTAACCTGGAAATGGCGGCATCTTTTGAATACTAATCTCAAATGGTATCAATGATGCACTCTCAAATGATAATGAGTAGCAATATCATCCAAATACACTTCGATAATCATTTTGAGATCATGAAAAATTAAGGTCATAGCACACTGAAATGTGGCTCCGATGTTTTTAAGAGAAAAAGGCATCTTTCGATATGCAAATGTACCCCAAGGACAAATAAATGTATTTTTCTGTTGATCCTTGAGTTTGATATAAATTTGATTATATCCAAAAAAATTGTCCATGAAGGAGAATACCTCGCTTCCCACACAATCATCCAAGATCTTATCAATAAATGGCGTGGGAAAATTATCCTTAGGACAAGCACAATTTAAATCATGGAAATCAGTGCATATACAGATTGCTCCCTGCTTCTTATCAACCAGAACGAAATTTGAAACCCACTCTATCAAGGGAACAGGATAGATAAAACCGGCTTTTAACAGCTTCTTTATCTCATCCTTAATAGCGGGTACTTTTCTAGGATTCACTGCACACAAACGTTGTTGAACGGGCTTCGCATTCGGATAGGTATTAATTTCATGTTCGATAATACGAGGGTCGATACTTGGCATTTCTTTGTATGATTAGGTGAAGATGTCACGAAACTCTTTAAATAGCTCGGTATACTCCTTGATTTCATCAGGGGAACAATCCATCCCAATGTAGATGTTCTCAAATTTTCCAGGATCATGAGAAATATTGATAGGAATAGTAGGTGATAAATTTGCCATGTTCCCATCAGCCATCTAACTAGGAGAGCTGAATGGAACCACGGGACTACCAATATTCTCTCTAAATATCCCTAAATTCCTCACGCTCCATACGGTTAATCTCGAGAAGAAAATATGATCTATGATGTAACTCTTCCCAAGGTGGCTCAACCCCAAACATGGCCTCAATAATGGCTTCATCTGATGGAAAAACATCATCAAAGAAATCATGTGGATGAGAGGACTCAACTTCCCATGCAAGTAGCACATATGGGTCCTCCTCCTCTGTCCGCGAAGAGGAAGGACCAGGCTCTACAACACAATCAAGATTAGCTTGATATGCTATCATTTTTGTAGGTAATGGCACATCCATTTCGACAGGTCCATTCGAAGGACTCGATGAAGGAAGAATCTACGGATCCTCCATATGGGTAATGTGAAAAGACACAGAATTCAATGAAGATGAAGCCCCACCAAAACTTGATATTATCATAAGAAGGGGCACAATATAGCTAAAGGTCCCCATAAGAGATGAATACATACCCACACCCATACTCCTAGTTGTCGGCTGAGAATGATTGATAATAGGGATAGAAGCTCCTGATGATGCACTAACACTCGGATTACAGAATGATGTCTGATCAATCATAATGATATTCCCATTAAATGGAAATCATACTACTCGAAAGAGAGAAGAGGCTACGACTTGCATAATATACATCCAATTCTAGCCCAACATAAGATTGTAGTCAAGGGGCGCATCAACCACCTTGACCTCAGTTGCAGCGGTCTTCCCTCCTAATTGGACCTTAAGAGAAGAAAGAATCCTATGCGGCCGAAATGATCTACCATCAAAGGTAGTCAACATAGTAGCGGATTGAGACAACTCGGGAGAACACAAACCCTTCCAACACAACAAAGACATCATGGAAGCAGCAACGCCTCCGTGTTAAATTTTCATATTCTAAGATAGATCATTAGTATTTCATTTCAATTTCATAACAAAAGCATATAAACAGGATCACTGAAAGATAGACAAGCACAACCATACAAAAGGAACACAAATATTTATCCTGGGAGAACACTAAAGGGAAAAACCTAGCAAAAGGTTCCTCAATATAGATGCCCCAAAACATAAAATATAAAACCAACAAGGAGATCAAAGCCTAATCCTCCTCCTTCTCTAGCTACTTCTCTCTCCTCCACTAATGCGCTATACAAGTGAGAGTGTGTGCTCCAAATGAGCAGAGCTACACCTCTATTTATATTCATCCATTCACTTTAATTAACTCATCCGACATGTAGGCTCAAGTTAAATCATGTAGGCTCGAGTTACACATGTAGGCTCAAGTAACCACACTGGGGTGCTAATGTCCCGCCTTTATAATTAGAGGGGACTAGCTCATGACTTTTATTAGTTCTTCTGATTTGAAGCATCGAGGTACAAATTAATACAAGTGGTTCTCCCAGTAGGACCATTAGGGACCACAAAAAGATACATATAGAATATTCTTTGAAGTTGCAATATTTCAACACTACCCCTTAATGAGAAGGGTATTCTACAACAACAACAATAGTAGGAGAGAGATAGAGGACATCATCAACATCATCAAGTAACACATCTATAAATAATTGGAAGCTCTTCAGCATCATGTAGTCTTCATCTTTAGTCTTCAGTAACATCAACACTATCATCATCATATTCTGATCTTTCAATCAACAACATCAGCAACCTCATCATCAGCACTTTGACCTTTCGAACAGCAACATCATCATCATCATATTCTGATCTTATGATCAGCAACATCAGCATCAGCACTTTTACCTTTCGATCATCAGCAACATCTTCAACACTTTGACCTTTCGATCACCAACAACTTCAGCACTTTGACCTTTCGATCCGCAACAACATCTTCAACACTTCGACCTTTCGATCAGCAGCAACATCTTTAGTACTTTGACCTTTCAATCAGCAGCAACAAATTTAGCACTTTGACCTTTTGATCAGCAACAATATCATCATCAAACCATCATCATCTCCATCATACTCTAATCTTTCAATCAGAAACATCATCATCGAAACATCATCATCAAAACATTATGATCATCACACTCTGATCTTTTGATAAGAAACATCATCATCATCATACTCTGATATTTCGATTAAAAACATCATCATCATCTGCAACAATTTTCAAACCACAGTACAAAGACAAAGAAGTATTTGGATATCTTTTGGACTTAAAGTCTAGGGATGACACAATCCTACCACATTCTCGACAACCGAAGTTACCAGATTCGTTATGAACCAAAGTTTAATGATGATACAATCCTGCCGCCTTCTCGATGACCAAATTTCATCGGATCCATTCTGAATTGAATTTCAAGGATGATAAAATCCTGCCACCTTCTTGATGACTGAAGCTCAAGGATGATACAATCCTTCCCCCTTCTCGATGAGTGAAGTTCACTGGATCCATTCTGAACCAAAGTTCAAGGATGAGACAATCCTGCCACCTTCTTGATGATCGAAATTCACCGAATCTATTATGGACATATGTCCTAGGATGATAAAATCCCTCTTCATTCTTGAGGACCGAGGTCACCAGATCACTTTAGAGAAGATGCCCAGGGATGATACAATCCCACTACATTCTCGAGGACCGAAGTCACCAGATCCATTATGGACATATGTCCCGGGATGATACAATCCCTCTCCATTCTCGAGGACCGAGGTCCCTATATCTCTTTATGGCAAGTGCCCAGGGATGATACAATCCCACTGCAACATCACTAATCCCCCTTTCGGGGAAGGTCTTTTTGAACTGCACCAAGCTTGTCTCGAAAGTGTTCGAACTTTACTCGAGATAGAGGCTTTGTCACCACATCATCATCTACATCTTCAGTATGTGAATACTGAACTATCACCATCTATATCTCTAGTATTTGAATACTGAAAGCATCATCATCTATATCTTCGGTATAGAAATATTGAAAGCATCATCACCTCTATATCCAGTATAGAAATATGGAGTCACCATCATCTGCATCTACAGTATGTAAATACTGAAACATCATCTATATATTCAGTATGGGAATACTGAAATCATCATCATCTATATCTTTAGTATGGGTATAATGAAACATCATCATCTCTATATTTAGTATAGAAATACCAAATCACCATCATCTGTATCTACAATATGTAAATATTGAAACATCATCATCTGCATCTTTATCCCGTATGTAGAAATACCAGATTTCTATGTGTTACGACGGAACACAGGGTTCTCTATTATCACAAATATAGTTATGACATAGAATCAGTGTAGTATCCATCTTCAGGTCAAGGAGACCTGATATCAGCTTCTAAATCCATATGGCTTCACAACTTAGCAGAGCAATCTGCTATGTATTCTACTTTTTTCATTATGAGAGAAACACTGGACTATTTCCTACTAAACCATGAACTCATAGCAGACCCCAAACAAAAGCATCTACCTGATGATACTTCTATCCCAATCTACATTTGTAGTCATGGTTTCCATCATAGTAAAGACCAAAGTATATAGTCCCTTTCAGATATCTCATCACATGTTTTGCAGCTATTTGGTGAACACATCTAGGTTGAACTCGATACTGACTAAAGGTGTTCACAGCAAAACAAATGTCTGGTCTAGTATTTGTTAGATATATTTAACGACCCAATAATATGTCTATATTGAGTCACATCCACTAATTCTGATGAGTCATCGGCTAACAACTTCAAGTTGGAATCCATGGGTGTGGCCATGGCTTTGTATTCCAACATATCGAATTTTTTTTCAATATCTCTATTGCATACTTTCCCTAGTTGAGAAATATTCCTTTTAAATTTTTCCATACTTCCAGACCTAGAAAATAATGCATTAACCCAAGGTATTTCAAAATTCTTCAGCGAGTTTCTTCTTGCAGTCTACCATCTGTTTCCCATTCCCTGTTAGGAATAGATTGTCTACATACAGTAATAGTATGACATGTTCATCATATATAACCTTGAAGTAAAGTTTATGATTGAATTTCATTAGAAAACAATCTATACTTCCATACTAGTCTCTGGGAGCTTTCTTCAAGCCATAGAGGTCTTTTCATCACTTGTTCTTCGGAACAAGTCTCATCCGTCTTTTCTTGTAGGTGGTTGTACAGGACCTTTCCTACAATTCAAATGCATCAGTTGCATGGTTAGAACTATTTCATAAAACATATGCATAATGAATAGTTCTTATGCATCATGCAACTTTTTAGCCAACACAACATTCATCCATATCTCACTACTGTCATTAATGCAACCAGTCTATCATGCATGACACATCAACTGAATATAATCAAATCTATAACAAAAAAATTTCATGAAATGACAATTGAATACTTATCTTTTACTTGTTTCATGGGTAGACTCCTTCTTGATCCTTCTACTTCATCATCTTCTTCATTCATGACATCATCATTTCTTATCCAAATGATAATATGGATAAGAGGTTCTTCAAGAATTGAGTTCTTCATATTCCTCATCGCTTGAGGGATCTTCTTTGAATGGTGAGAGCTTGATCTTGAATCACTCCCATCTTCTTCTTCTATTCTTATGAGTCGAGCTTCTTCTTCTTTCTAGAGTTTGTTGAAATTAATCACTTCCCTCTAGCACACATTCCTTGAATGAATGAATCCTATGATCCTTGGAGACCATTCAAGGTGGCTATCACTTCTACATTCCCCACTTCTTCTTCTACTACTTCAAGTTGTTATGCATTCTGGATCTTCACATTCTTCAACTGTTTTCTCAAAGCCATCTTCTAATTTATGTTCTTATCTTCAAATATATTGATCAAGGAATCAAACATATTCTATTTATTTAGGGAAGACACTTATGGTGCAAGTTGATCTGTGATTGAATCAACAATGATCTTCTTGGCCTTGATCAAGTTCTTCTTGTGTAAGGATTTAAGCCTCATCTCCCTTTAGAACTGGAACCTCTCTACTCGTGTAAGTGTCCAATTCATTTTCTTCAGAGAGATCAAATACTTACATGCTTGGAATTTTTCAACTTCACCAACCTTATCATCAAACTGATGAGAACCTCAAATGGAAATAGCAAAAGATTAGATCTTACCGATTTGAGGTGTCCGTCCTAGTTTCGGAGCTCGCTGAACTAGGGTTTGTTAGAGAAACCCTAATTTTAAAAAATTGGAATATTTCAGATCTAATTGGACAGAAATATATATCTCTTCAATTTGAGCTTTCCAATGTACTCCTTTTCTGAAAACAGTGGAGGGAAGCTCCTGGAAGAGGAAGCCCCAGTTTTCCAAATTCTTCTGCAAAATTACCTGTTACTATTTCTACGGTATCTCCAAAATTAATGATCCTATGTGTCTCAATTTTCTCACTAAGGTATCCTTGCATGTTTGTATTCAAACACCATAGGTTTCATCAGAATTGGTTTCACCAATTGGGAATTATGGTTATGTTCCCAAGGTGACATGTTACAGGACTTTTCAGAACAGCAAAGTTGTATGGACTTCCACGTGTCACTGGTTCATCTTCTAAGTATGAAACTAGACCCAAAGAAATTAAATTCTGTACCATTTCTGAAACATCTTCAGAAATCTCATTTGGACCTGTGTAGTGCAAGATATAGCAATTCTCCCCAGGTGTCCTATTTAGGGATGAATTATGGAAGAGGCTGGAACCCTAGCTTGGAGGGAGCATATCTCCTAGAATATAGCGAATATGAGGCTGAATTTTGGACACAATGTACATAAAGATTTTATCTTTGGCCTTTTATATTTTCAGCTCCTGAGACTTTTCCAATATTGGTATATAGCGAATGTACCAACACTTAGCAGTTTTAGTATTTAGGGTTTTTCTAGCTCGGGGTAAAACTAGGGTTTGACTTTCCTGGAGTTTCACCCAACCAAAAATCTTGATCCAGGTCTCTAAACTTCTATTTTGATGAGGAGAGAAATCCTATGCTAGGCTCACTCAAAAAATTCATTTTCTACAAGAAGCCCTAATTTCCCGCACCGAAAACTGAAAATGCTCGGAATCGAATTCTACTTCGACGAAAAGATGCACCCTTCAACGAAGAGTTAGCCTAGCCTTTTTTTGCTGATCGATTGTGGAGAGAGAACCAAAAATTAAGAATCCATATCTTCTATAGCTTCACAATGTCTTCTTTCAAGGTGGATCTGATACCATGTTAAATTTTCATATGCTAAGCTAGATCATTAGTATTTCATTTCAATTTCATAACAAAAGCATATAAACAAGATCACTGAAAGATAGACAAGCAAAACCATACAAAAGGACCACAAAGATTTATCTTGGGAAAACCCTAAAGGGAAAATCCTAGCAAAATATTCCTCAATATAGATGCCCCAAAAGATAAAAGATAAAACCAACAAGGAGATCAAAGCCTAATCCTCCTCCTTCTCCAGCTACTTCTCTCTCCTCCACTAATGTGCTACACAAGTGAGAATGTGTTCTTCAAATGAGGAGAGCTACACCTCTATTTATATTCATCTGTTCACTTTAATTAACTCATCTGACATGTAGGCTCGAGTTAATTCATATAGGCTCGAGTTACACATGTAGGCTCAAGTAACCACATTGGGGTGCTAATGACCCACCTTTACAATTAGAGGGGGCTACCTCATGACTCTTATTAGTTATTCTGATTATAAGCATCGAGGTACAAAGTAATACAAGTGGTTCTACCAGTAGGACCATCGAGGAATAAAAAAAGATACATATAGAATATTCTTTGAAGTTACAATATTTCAACACTACGTCAATCATAGTGCATTTCATGGTCATATTAAGACACTCTGCATGAATCAAAAGAGACACGTAGTAAGGAAAGTGAGGCTGTAGTCCCATAGTTTCAAATTTGATGACAAAAGAAGAGTTGTCATCATTAATCCTAAGAGTAGAAAGCAAGGATTTCCTTTGTGGAGGACAAATCTAAAGCACTTTAAGCATGGACATCACACAAGGAGTTTCACCCAAATATTCGACAATGGAATAGTTTTGGGCAGCTCGAGAATTAGGATTGTACCCTAAACACTTTAGGACTCCCTTAGGAATGCGAGTTGCAATTTCAGGTTTATCCATAGGGTTTTCGATATGAAAAAGGGCTCTCGGGTGGAGCGGGATATTTTCCAAGATGTGGTTGTGATGAACCATAATATTTCGCATGAGTCACAACCTTAGTAGCACATACCATGTTGATGCAACCATGACCAATATTGGCTTCTGGTAGATTTTGATCTCCACCTCATGCATAATGAGGATCATTGGTCCTTGAGTTCATATTTTGATTATGGTATAAAGGATTAGTTAGCACAGCTGGTCCCTGTGCTACGAATCTCGATGCATCTTCTATATGAGGGCACAAGTGAGTGAGGTGGTCCTTCTTACACAATTTGCAAGGAAATTTTACCTTACATTTAGACTGCTTGTCCCCTCTAGCATTGTGAGCGTTCTTGTCATTATCATTTTCGTTATTGTTCCCACCCTTATGATTATTTTTACCCTTTTTCATGTTCCTTCTGGGTTTCTAATTTCCCTTCTGGTATGACGATTGCATGAAAAGTACACTCACCATTTGGGTGGGTTGAGACGAAGCCATGGCTTTTCCTGAAGCAGATTGATTAATAGACTATTGGATCACTTGCTTCATAACTGAATCCACAGTTTTGGCACTTGTACAACCCACAATGCCATCGGCATGTGGTCCAGGATTAATCTTGGGATCAAAACTAGAATGTGGAGCATTAGGTATAATCTCATACAAAATTCCGGATTGGGTGTAAATCAAATCCAACTCTTGTGCCCTAAAGATTGCTTGTTCCTTGTTTTGGACTCTAGATGTGGAAACATCCTTCAGGATGTAAGGTAACAAAGACTTGAGGAACCACTCAAGGAGAAATTTTGGTTGGATAAAGCCTTTAATCAACCTCTTCTGTCTATGCCACTCTTGAATATGATATGAGATATGTGTGGCTTTGTCTTGTCGAAATGTCGACAAGAGTTTTGTACCAATGTCATAACGCATGAGTAGCTGAAAGTGATTAAGGAAAGTCATGGCAAGGTCATCAAATAAAATGAATTCCCCCCTTGGTAACTATATATACCATTTCGCTGCAGGCCCAGTGAGGATGCATTCAAATAGCCTTAAACAGATTGAGTCATCATGTAAGGAATTGAAAGAGAACAAAAGGTGAAAAGGAGTGACATGTTCACTAGAATCTTCTCTAGTTTTTCCCTCAAACTTGGGAATGTCAGAAAGAAGCTTGTTTCGGACAGCCAGCCAGGCCAGGTCATGAGATACCGAATTGTTCATAAGTCTCGATAAGTCAGGTAAGTTCAATGTTGCAAGGAAAGGGAGCCTAGGTTGAGCTGGTCTATGCAACACGCCCTAATAGTTCTGGTTCATGTAAGGTTGATTGTTGTAAATAAAACGTCCTTGGCCATAATATGCTCCTCCCATTTGACCCATCTAGGACTGCATGGAAGCATTATGATGTGTTCTACCTTGACTATGTACTGCTACAAAGCCATAATTGGAAGAGTAAGCAGGTTGTTGATACTCGTACCCATAGGGTTGATAGTTCTATCCATATTGTAGTCCATAAGACTTTCCATGAGAAGGTCCATAAGGTGTCCCATGGGATTTCCCATGAGAAGCTCCATAGTTAGGGATATGGGGAACTCCTTGCGATGGACTATGAGATGATATAGAAACAATAATATGACCTCCTGAGATAACATGAGGTACTTGACTCTGAGATACTACTGTGTGAGCAGTCGCAGTACGAACATGGCTAATAGCAATATTCTAGCATGAACGACCATGTGAATAAGGGGGAGGAAGGCTTCTAAAAAATTCATTCAAAGGAGTGGGGTTTGAGGATGAAGGGACATGTGAATGGATGTAAGTGGTGTATTCTATGGTCACTTGTCTTGGTTCTGGTATCTGCATATGACTACTAACACTAGGTCTAGGATGGACATGTAAGGTAGCTTCCACCACCGAGATGGAAGGTGCAATGTGACTAGTGCTCCCAAATCTCTTTACATAGAAAGGAATAGGAGTGCCCCCAAGTGTAGTGCTAGGTTCAACTTCTGACTTGACATGATATGCCGAATTGTGTGTAGGGATTCATTCATGCCATAACGAACATGACTAGTGCTTGTGGGTTCATGATGAGTCTCATATCCTGGAAACCAATACCAGTGACCTGTGAATGAGGGATCATAACTAGAATGTTAAGGTATTTCTGGTGAAGAGTCATGTATAGTATTAGAATATGCATCCCCAACCTCGTGAGGTGGAGAATACATCTCAAGAATCTCATCCTAATGATCTCCCATCATGTGTGAATCAATGTGAGAAGTAGTCTTCCTGAACTATATTTTTCTCTCTCCCAAAGGAGGAGGAGATGTGAAAGGTAGAAGTCCTGCTAAATGACAAGAATGGCGAAGTGTCACGCCTGAATCCATAATGACTCAAAAATTAAAAAGACTCAATCTAATTATGCAAACCCTAGGAAAACTAGCATGCACAGAGCATACACCTATAAAATGTAAATCGAAATCACAAGAAAACAAGGGTAGGATATGTGAGATCTCGAATGAAGTAGGTATTTCTCACCTAAGAGAGGCTTGAGACTCCCATAAACAATAAGCAGAGGTTCGTAACAAATTATAGTGGCCCTCAGCTTCAACGCATATGGCGACTGTGTTGTCCAACCCCTACCTGGCCAGGACACCTATAGAATAACCTCTACGAAGTAACCCCCCGATAACCTAGGTAAGGCAACTAAGTTCACCTCAATATAATCAATGCTTAGGTGGGATTGACCATATGGGCATGTTAGCAAAGCCCAAAACTCTCAAAAGAGCCCCCAAATATGAATACAATCCTGGAAATATCTCTGGTGCTACTCAGTTGTGACCAAGGGTCATCCCAATCAATAACCAATCACACTGCCTCGTGCTTAAATCCCTTGTAAGAGGAGGATCCTAAGAAACACTAAATATATAAAGTAATTTCACACTCTCACCTGGACAGACACATAAATGTTTTGTTTAGTGGTCTTGGAGAATTTACTCACAATGAACTATTCCAAGACCATAAAACCTAATATTGTTTGTGCACCCTATAAAAGAAGAGAGTGTAATTCATTTTATACTACGTTGACTTTAATTGGCTTATTACTCAAAAGGGAAAATGGTCGTGCAACTAATGAGGTTATGGTGGAACAAGAAGTAAAATGTACACCTAACAATCAATGCAAATGCACTGTGTCGAATGAAAAATAGAGTATGCTACTATGTGAAGTAGAAAAATTTCCTTCAAATAAATATGCAATCATTCCTATATGAAAATATGACTAATACTCTCCAATCAAACCTAATGCAAGTACCATGCAAAATGCAAAATGCAACAATGCATAATTATGCAAAAAGAAAATGTTTTTGTATTTTTTGAATTAAAATGAGATAATAAAGAAAAAGTATGACTCTAAAACCCCAAGACTTTGCAAGCACTATCAGACAACACCTGAGGAAAGCACTAAGGTAAAATCAACCTAATGCACTAATCCCAAAACAAAAAATAGAAAATGAAATGACAAGAACATTTTCAAAAAACATTCAAACTAAATAGCATCTCTAGTCAGAAAAAAGGTGTATATAGACTCCATAAGCATCCAAGAAGACTCAACAATCATCCAAACTCACCCAGCAACACTTAATCCTCCCCAAAAAGGAAAAATGTAGCGACTATGTGTAGAAAACCTGCGTACACACATGGATATCCTAGTAAAAACCATGTGTACATGTGACTATGAAGACAAAACTCATGTACAGACAAGCTGAGACAAAATAAGGTGAACAGACAAGTCGAGACAAAATTTACTCCTATCAGACACTACTAGGAAAACAAGTCCCCAGACCTGACTCAGAAACGGAGAGATCTAAGCAATTCAAGAACATTGAATGCAAATAAAACCCCCAAAGGAAATGACTAGGAACTCCCTAATATGGTCGCCAATTCTGTTAGAGAGAAAAATTCCTATGGCTTGGGGTACCACAACAGATAGAGTAACCGCAGAAATCAATCCCTTCCCATATGCAAGAGAAACAAAACATCTAACACTAAAGGATCTCGAAACATACCTTATTCCAGATGGTTGATGTATATCCCCATTGAGCTTTTCCACTCTCACTTGTATGAGCTATTTTCTCTCTCAACATTCAGCAAACAAGACAAGCATGCTATATAATTGTGTTAGACCTACTCTAGCATATATAATCAATAACATATAAGCATTTAAAAGCATCCATGGATTCAATATTCATTCAAATACACATTATTGGATATGAAAAGATATTTCTATTAATATTAATCAGAGATTACAATGGTGACAACCTTTGTCGCCATGTTTGCAAACTAGAGAAACTAAGTCCTCCACCTAGGCCTCCATCACTTAAATCCTCCATCTCTATATAGCAAGCTCACAAGCAAAGGAAATCTTGGGAAGAACACAAAGTGCTCCAAGCAACAAAGGGATACAGACTCAAGTATAAGCTCTGGCAATAATGGGATGATCTTGGAAACATCAAAGGTACAAAAATGGTCCATGGGGTCCAAAGATTCTACAGAGGGACAAGGAAGGCCATAAATGTGTGATCCATCATGTGTGGTAAAATCAGTTGTAACAAAGGCGTTAATAATAAATTTGCTAATAAAAGACCTTCCCTTGTGGTCTGCACCACCACCACTCATGGTCGACCTTCCTGATGAATTCTTATTTGTCATATTGGTGGAAGATCCTTGGTATGGGGGAATTCTCCTATACTTGCATACCCAGAAACTTGAGGCTCACTTAAGCCACGAAGACAGATGGAACATCTAACACCAAGCCACTCCCTGTCTCCTTATTAGAGATGTTTTGTACCATTAGAACATCAACACTATATTACATCATTTCCTCACCCATGGAGAGGTTGAACAGGTCCTCAATGACTGTCATAGTGGATCCTATGGTGGCCACCTCTTTGGTTTTGCGACTACTCAAAATATTCTATATGCCAGCTATTTTTGTCCTTCCATTTTTGTAGATTGCATTAAGGCAGTCAAGCACTGCCGTAGCTATCAACTCTTTTCCCCAAAAGCAAGGAATCGCCCCACACCACTACACCTCGTCTTCATAGTTGGTCCCTTATACAAGTGGGTGATCAAATTCATGACAATCGATACAACCTCATCTAGAGTCCATAAATACATTATTGTGGCTATCGATTACTTCACCAACTGGGCCGAGGCCATGCCCACATTCAATTGAAAAGATGAAATGGAAACATAATTTTTATTCAACCATGTCATTTCATGTTTTGGTTTTCCCCAATAGATCATCTCAGACCACAATTTTTTTTTTTATGATTATGTTTGGACAGAACTCTCAACCATGTTGAAGTTTGAGCACCAGTTCTCATCCTCCTACTACCCCCAGGGAAATGACCAAGTCAAAGCAGTTAATAAAATAATCAATACCATGCTCAAGAGGATGGTTGGAAACCACAAAACCAACTAGAAACACATGTTATTCTCCACCCTTTGGGCCAAATGCACATCCATGAAGGCTTCCATTGGCTTCACCCCTTTCTGTTTAGTACATGGTGTCAAATTGGTACTCCCCATAAAGTTCCAAATCCCATCACTCTGCCTCGTCGTGGAACTCCGTCACAACACTTCTCCCTTGGAATAATGCCTCCTCTTGCTTGAGAAAACCAACAAAGACTGCCTTGTTTCTCTCCAATCCATCGAAGTAGCCAAAACATGATCAAATTCTAATTTTAACTCCCATGTTCACCCTCGCACCTTTAGCACAGGCGACATGGTCCTTGTTTATGACCAAGACAAATATAAGATAGGCAAATGTAAGTTCGAATCAATGTGGTATGACCCATACATCATTTTACACTGCCTCATTAATGGGGCATACATTCTTGTTGAATCCGATTGACAACTCTTGAAGAACGCCCTCAATGGGCTCTACCTCAAGAGATTTTACGCCTAATATCACCACAATGAGTCATTTGTAGCATATTTTTTCTCCTTTTTTGTTCAACATGGTTCTTAAAGTGATTCTTACTCTTTTCTTCATTAATTTCTCCAAATGGATCCTACCTTGTGTCATTACACTGGGTTTGCTGATGGAGAAAGCTGATGGTCTCCAAATCTCACCTCGGCTACATAGGTTCTCTACTCCCCGTGACATGAGTTGATCCACATTGGTGGAATGTGTGTGGGCATCGCAACCAACAACCAAGCTGAGTATGATGGTGTCACTAGCCTCTTGGCCACCGACCTCCAATTGGGTATTCGTCACCTCGATGTCCTCTTAGACCCCCAGCTGCTTGTATCCTGGTTGAATAATCGCTGTCAGGTACGTGATCCCTAACTTTTTAGAAAATTCCTATGCACTAAATATATAGTTAGAGAATTTGAATCCATTACATTCACACATGTTCCCAGAAACCTCAATAGTGTGGAAGATCAAATGGCTAATAATATTCTAGAATGGCATATTTATCACCGCATATAGGAAGCATATAAAAAACTGCATCATGCATCAGCATATAATCATGCATACATATGTAACATACATACCATGAAATTTTTCCCCTATAAGTCTGAAGTTTGGCTTCTTTGACTTTGTTGTCTCCTTCATATGTGGTTTGGATTTTGTCCCGCATTTCTTTTGCAGAGGTATAGTTCATCACTTTGTTGAATACAGATTCATCTATAGCACTTAGAAGATGATTTATAGCCCTTGATTTGTTGTTGTATTGAGCCAATTCACCTGCATCAATTGGAAAGGTCTTTGGTACTTTGTACCCATTCTTAATACTTTGCCATATTTCGATTCCTTGAGCTTTTATAAAGGCTCTCATTCTTATGCTCCAGAATGCATAGTTGCTCCCATCAAACAAGGGTGATCCATATTTTCTTTGTTTATCAAATTTCCGCATGATTACCTTCCAGCAGTTAGTCTATTATGAAGGAACCTGCTCTAATACCAATTGTTGAAATACTAAAAGGGGCGTGAATCAGTATTTGTACTATTTAAAACTTTAGTCAAAAGCAGGTTGCTGATCACCAATCACATCACATCATCAAAGTGTATAAAGATAACAAGATGCACAGTACACAATAGTTTTGACGTGGAAACCCAAGTTCTAGGGGTAAAACCAAGGAAGCCTTTTTAAAAATAGTTTTCCAAAAACAACTAGAAGGAAGGAACAACTCCCTTATTACAAATACTTCAATTTTCCAGCTTCAACTGGAAGGAGGCTATGACCTAAAGGAAGTTGACACTCCTTAGTTTTCTGAATTCAACCGTAAGGAGGCTACGACCTCCTTTCCTTGCCCCATCCTACCACCCTGATTAGAAGATAGAAATTGTTGAACCACCACCGCACTGATTCTGAGGACCTGCTAATTATCACATGTACTGCACTGCACAACTTGTAGACCTATCATGTACCAATCTCTGAATCTTCTTGTGCACACTGCTCACTGCCAAATCATCCCTGTATACCAACATGTCTTTTTACTGCCATAACCTGCTCATGCAAAACCTTGTACACCTCACCATACATGATAAGTAATTCTTCTCTACTTTGACTTAATCATAAGACATGCATCATTAAGCATCAATGTCAAGTATACATCATAGTGCATAGATGAAAGTCATCACACCATGCCAGACATGATTATCATATCGTTTTAGAAAAGCATCATGTATCACATCCTGGATTTTCTCATAACGTTTTAGAAAAGCATCATAATATTTTCGATATCATATACTTGTTCACTACTGCTCATACCACTTTCCCATTGATACACACAACTTTATTCAATCAAAACTATTCATATTTGTCATTGGATTGTGCATACCTTTATTAGATACATACCTTATACAAACTTTGACGAAACTTGGACTGAGGAAGCCTTGGATAGTAATAATTAAGGTTCTATGCTTCCTGCAGACTGTTCACTTCCTTAGTGAAACCTTCAGGTCAAACTCCTTCAAATTATTGCACTTGATGATGAGTAAAACCATTGACCTAAAACAAAAATTCAGTGGAAAAATCAGGCATGCAGAACTCTGCCAAGTAATCCCAAACACGAGCTTGTTCTTGTCCTATATAAATTTGGGACTATCACAAAAGATGGAAGAAATAACATATCTCAACCTCGGGGTTGTGGAGAAGGTGGCTAACCAAAAACCTTATCTGTTTTGTGCATGTCAATCTGTCCTCAACAGTTACTTGTATATATGTAATATGAGAGAGCAGCAGTAGCATATTAGAAAATCCAACTAACAAAGAGATCTCCACAAACTTGATGACATTGAGCCCAGACTATTAGTAGTATTGAAGGTTCAAAATCATATTGTAAGGAAGGTTTGTGGGCACCATGCATGCCAAAAAAAATCCCAAAACTTAGCAAAAATTATTCCTTGTACTATAAATTATGTTGTCACTTATCCCAATGAAAATTGTTCCTTTCTCTGTAAATTCAGATCCCTTATCTCAGCAAAATTTGTTCCTTGCTCTGTAAATTCAGATCCCTTATCTCAACGGAATTTCTTTTTTGCACTGTAAGTCTTGCTATCACTTATCCCAGCAAAATTTGTTCCTTGCTATGTAAATTCAGATCCCTACTGTCACTTATCTCAACGAAATTAATTCCTTGCAATGTAAGTTTGGATCCAAGAGATGGCTATTTTAAAAAACCCAAAGACAGTAAATTTTGTGTCTGTAAAAAGAGACTCAATCCTACTCCTTTTCTCTGCTGTAACTACCTCAGAACACTGCTCCTAACCCAAAAACCCTCACAGGCTAGCGAATTTCTAATGGTTAAAATGATGGGCAGTTGTGTATTTATACTCATTTGATGAAGAAAATACTAGAGAGGACCTAGTGTAGGGTAAATTTAATAAAATAAAAAATTTAAAAGCCATTATTTAAAGGAGTCGACTTCTACTTTATGTTTTATTAATTAAAGTTTTAATTTAATATTTAATCAAAGAAAATTTTGATTAAGAATAAAGGGAGGTTAGGGTTTTTTTTAGGTATTTAATTTAAAATAAATTTAGAAGGGTTGATCTTTATAGATGGATGTTTAGGGTAGGTTTTTAAGTGTTCAAAAACTCTTTCCTATTTAATATATAGTTTTTTTGTTTTATCAATACAACTCCATAGTAAAAGGTAAGGGCTTAAGTAGATTATTAATATTTTTTTAATTATCTTTTAATGTTACAAGTTTTGTTTTATGTATAGGGGGACTTTTTATAATGTTGGGGTATTACTAGAGTTTTAAGGGCAAGGCAAAGAATGTAGGCTTAGGGACCAAGGTAAATGGTTTTGGAGATTTTAGTTAGGTGAACAAGGTTTCCACATGCTTTATTGTCACGACCATCAAGGTGAGGGGTGCCTAGGTTTTCCTTAGGGTATCATAGCTTCTATCAAACACAATGACCACTGAAAGGGTCATTTAGTATCTTACAAATTTTTCAACCCACCAACAACACAAACTAGGAAAAAAGGGCAAAGTAGTGGTACTGGTAAACCCTAAAGAAACAACTAGAGAACCAAAAGAAAACTTGGGGGTACTTAAACACTCTACAGGGTGTTCAGGGATTTTTCCATTGTCCCAAGGGGTCCAAGGGATTCAAAATTGGGCTTGGAAAAAGTCAAAATGTCTCCTTATACACTAAAAATTTCTTAACCCGTAGGGGCTCCTCAAGGGGCACCAAGACACAGTGACGCACACCTGTTGGCATCAATGACAATCTAGTCAACAGTTCCCTAGTTGCATGAATGGTCTTTGCTGCCCATTTTGTTCTTGTAGGATTTTTAGGATCTACAATTAAATCATCATTATTAGACATATCAGAATAAGCAAACTCATTTGTCTCTTCACTTACATTCAATGGTTCTGGTGGTGAAGAAGACTCTCCAACTTCAACTGTTGCTAAAGGATATTCTTGGAACTAAACACTCCATTCAATGAAGGATTTGTTTGTACTCAAATTGATCAGATTCTACCCTTTTGAATGTTCAAAGTACCCAACAAATAGGCACTCTTGGATTTGGGGCTGTAAATCCTTCCTCTTTTATGTTGGAATTCTAGCCCAAGCCCTTGAGCCAAAAATCCTGAAATGGGTCATATATGGCTTGTGCCCACTCCATGCTTCGAAAGGAGTCATACCATCAAGCTATTTATGAGGCACCCTATTTTGGATATAGGATGCACATTTTATAGACTCAGCCCAAAACTTTCATGGAAAATTATTAACCTCCGACATACAGTTTGCCATCTCTTTCAGTGATATGTTCTTTCTCTAAGCAACACCATTTTGTTGTGGTGTGTAAGGGATTGAATGTTGCATCTGAATATTTGCATATTAACAATATTTAATGAACTCAGACTTTACATACTCACCACCATTTATAGATCTTAGGATCTTGAGTTTCCTCCCAGACTGGTTTTCAACCAAAGCATTTAAGACTTTGAAGAGGCCAAAAACTTCAAACTTATGCTTCAAGAAGTAAACCCAACAATACCTAGAAAAGTCATCTATGAAATTTAATGCATATTTTTCCTGAATCATTGACATATGAGGGAATGGACCAGCAACATCACTGTGGATCAACTCAAGAGGTGCAGAGGTTCTCTCAAATTTATGCCCTGGGTGTTTTCCGAGGACACAACCTTGACAGACTCTCTTGGAAAACTTAATATTTGGTAACCCTATGACCATTTATTTTTCACTTAGATCAGAAAGATAATTATAGTTAAGATGGCCAAATATTTCATGCCAAATCTTTCTTGCCTCATTATCATGAATCAGAAGAGCAGAGGGGTTTGAGTAGGGTAGAAAATGTGAAAACCAGTATACCTTCGAAGTGTGATCTACGACTCCTTTTGCAATGAATTTGCTACTCGAGATCTCCATGATGTCAACATAATCAAGGTAGAATATGACCTTATTTGGAGACCCTTTGTGGGTCATCTAATACACTGACAAGAGGTTAGAGGCAAGACCTGGAACATACAATACATTGCTAAACTTACCATGGTCAAGATCAATACTTCCTTTTCCCAATCTATTAGTGAGAGAGTCATCTCCTACCACTATTGGTGGACCTTTCGACATGTAAAGAGAGGAGAATGCCTCCTTGGTCAAAACCATATGCCTTGAAGCTCTAGAGTCTATGATGAAGCTAGGTGAGCTTGATGTGTTAGTGACCAATGCATGAAATCTCTCTCTATCTTCTAAATTTGATCCTCCTTCCCTCTTATTTGAGCTATCGGGAAGGGAGATGTTATTCTTCTCTAGGATTTGGGTCAGCATGTCAATTTTCTTCTTCATGCAGGAGCTTTTAGGATGAAATCCCTTACAGTGGTATGCACACTTGCTCATTTCTCCTTTGTTCTTCTTCTTCCTGAAGTTCTTCTTGGAGCCTTGGGGCTCCTCCTGAGACTTGTTCTTGTCTCTCTTATGATCAGGTGGCTTCTTATATTTCTTCTTTCCTTTTGAATCCACTCTCAAATCTCCAGCAACCATAGCTTCATCTTTGGAAGGTTTGACGATGCCCATCATCAACAGTTTATCATGTTCTTGTGTGAGGGATTCCATGAACTCTTTAAGCTTAGGAATCTTCCAGGCTTGAGCTGTCAACTTGGTGGCATGGAAGGTCAAAAAAAACACTGAACAGTCAGGGCCAAGCTTTGAGAGTATGGCCAAAACTAATTTCTCTTCCTTCTTTTCAATTCCACATCATTTTAGCTGCAAAACAAGGGCTTTAAACTTGGAAAAGTAGAGTTGCAGGGATTCAAAGCTACTAGGACTCAAGGAGATCACTTCATTCTAAATTTGATGTCCTATAATCTCATTTTTCTTACCAAAAATATCTACAAGCTTCTCCCATACTTCATTCGATGATGTCAATCCATCAAGATCGAAGAGGAGGTCTCTGGATATGCTTAGACACAAGAGAACATAAGCCTCGTCCCTCCTATTGTGCCATTTAATTTTCTTTGTAGCTACATTGGGCTCTGCTTCAGTTGCCATATTCACCCTATAGAGTCCTTTTTCTCTCAATAGTATCTCCATATCTGCTTTCCATTCAAAGAAATTAAATGGAGTCAAGATGATCTTCTGAGATTGATCCATAGCTCAGAAATTGTCCCTTCAGTCAACAAAATAGCTCCCAGTCAATATGTTGAACCTGCAATAGCAATATGGAAGGAGAGAAATCGATCTACAAATTCTCTGATACCATGTGGAAATTGAACCCAGGTGATAGATCAATTGCACTCACAAAATTACTAATCAAACATGCAAATTTACACACAAAGGAGACTGAAATTGGAGCATAACACTAATCTATATTGAATAAGTGTACAATAGCCAAACTTGTGAAGTCATAGGCTACTACAATAAATAATTACATGAGATATTTGAATCCATAAGGATTCCATTCGAAATAGTCAAAAGTAGGCTTACTAAATCTAGTGAAAGCCCCCATAGGTGCATAAAGCAGTTTCCAAATCTACCTAGGAACTCACGAATTTGAAAAGTCAACTAGGAAAGCTAATAGGTGATGGAAAGATATCTCATACATTCTTTTATTAGGAGAAAATAATGGAGGATGATGAGGTCAAAAAAAAAAGTCAACTTCACCTAGTCTTACTTTCCATTTTTCCATAAAACTCAGTAAAGCAGGAAATAAAGTAGAAAAAGCAGACATGCACTAGGGAGGATCTAGAATAAAGAAGATATGCTAAATATGGATTCCAAGAGGTTTCCCAAGTGCTCCATGACTTAGTTTTGGTAAGTTTTACTTCTAGGACATGTGGAAGACAACTTGCATAGAGTGGAATATTGGAAACTAGGCAAATAAGACAAAAATGGATTAATTAATTTCTAAGGTAGCTAACTATGGGTTGATTATTTTAACATGCTTCTTGTTTCCTCCACAATCGAAACCAATGAGACCAAAAATCATCCCAGGTTCCCATATGATCCTGATATATCCATGGTTTGAAATGTCTATGATGAAGTACCATGAAAACCAAGCATGTGAAAATTGAATCCATCTCTCAAAAGGTCTCCCACATAGGAAAATGGAACACTGCTCTACAAATTTGAATTCAAATAACTGAAGGATGGTTTTCTTTCTCTAACCAACAACCCAAATGCTACTCCAAGTGAGATGAAACCAAGCAATTTCAGGATCCCATTGCTGGTATTGCACCCTTCCAAACATCATTAGTAAAACATATAGATCATGAAAGTACATAACAACACAATACAAAATGTACATCAAGAATGTACCTCATCAAAGAATCATGAAAGTGCTTGTACTTCCAGGTAAGTAGATCACCATGTGGCCCATAAACACAAGCATGAAGTATTATTTCAGATATTCCCCAATGACACAAGTGTGTATCCCGTGTCCTATAATGCTGCTCCAAAAGAATATACTATCCATCAAAATAATAATCAGCCATGTCTTCTTTAATCCAATAAGTTAATGAAGAACCTCCACCAAAATTTGAACCAAATACGGAGCAAAGAAAACATGAATCCTTCAAGTGGCTCAATGAAGTATCATCAATACACCCATGAATATGTACATCATCATGAAATAATAGAGGATGTTTCTACCAATAATAATGTTCCTCAATCATATATCTCTTCACCCAAGTGTGGGATGAATTTCCTCCAACATCAAATAGACTAGGCATGGAGCAAGCAAAATCATGAGTCTCCAAGTGACTCAAGTTAACATCATAGGTCCACCCATATAGATGTGTATCATCATAATGTAACAAATGATGCTACTGAAAATTTAAAGAATATGGTTCTCTAATCATGTCATCATCAAAAGAAGAGATTTAAATTCCATATTCTTCATGTGGCACTATAAAAAAAAACCTTTCACCCACACTACATTACGATGAATGCTGCAAAATTTGTAAGTGTAGGATGTAGGAGAAAGAACCAAATCACCCAAAATATCTGAAAGTGCAAAATTTTCATCATGTGAAGGATCCATAGGGGTAGGATTACACACCTCCCTTAAAAATGAAAAACTTTCCTCATGAGTTGGTTACAAGGTGGTGGAATCATGCACTTCTCCAAAAAGTGTGTACTCGTTTTCAAGAGGTAACTCAAGTTCCTCTTCCACCAAAAAATGTGATTGCCTCTCATCAATATCATATTCAAAAAAATCAAGAACCTGAAATTTTCCATGTTTGTCATGATCCCTCATGTCATGAGAATCCTTGAAGCAATCTACCATATGAAAATCTGAAACATAGGAGGAAAAACAAGTATTTTTCAACTTTTCAAGAAGTTGCTCATTTTGAATTGTGAGCTTATGATTATCCTAATTATTCTTCAAGTATGCATCATGTAACAATACATTAATCTCAAACAAATGGTTTCTATAAAAAATCAAAGACATTAAATTACCTTTGATGTGACACATTACTCTTTGAATCTTCTCCAGGTCTTCAAGCAAGGATGTTTCTTCCAATGAAGTAGCTCTCCAACAAGAATTTGACACTAATGCTTGAGTGTCATGGAGTATTCTAAGGAAATCTTGGGTATTATTTCCATTCATATTTAAGGACCCTTAAAGAAAATGAGGCTTTGGCAAATGAACCTCCTCATCTTCTTCCTTCTTGAATGAACATGTTGCTGCCTTTCACACACCTGGGTTATGTGGCAGAAATATTCAAGCCACTCGGTGTGTCCTTGGGGGCAAGTCTCGATTCAAGGCTATCACCTTATTCTTGACTCCTTCGTTCAGGCTAAATCCTAACGAAGTCAAGGGGGGTAGAACCTATTAAATTTGTAAGGCTAATTACATAGTGTGATGGTGTTATATTAATTAATTTGTTTAGGATTTTTGAAATTAACAAGTGGAAACAAAAGATAACAAGATGCAGGATTTAAAGCAGATAAGCATAGTAATGACACTCAATATATATATATATATTTCAAATATATGATCAAATAAATCACGAGTGCCTTAAATGGAGTCAACAGAGAAACTAATGTGCTTGCATGCGCTTGAATGAATGTTTTGCAAATGTCTCTTGGTAGATTTTAAATTAATGTGGAATATGAATGAATTAAATTAGGTGAAAAGGGGACTCCAGATATACTCGAGGGGTACTTGGAGTATGTCCAAAACTAAAATTTCATGGCTACCCACAAGGTGTTTGTGGGATAGAACAGAGACTTGGAGACTACTGTTCATAACGCACCCATCAAGATGTGATGGAGATCAGCGCCTCGAGGTCACTTTCCAGTTGTTCCCACTCCTTTGGGTATTTTGCCACCTATTACAGCTTGTTCTAGGCATTGGATTCTTTCCTGATGGTTTGTCAATTTCAGAGGTGAGGACTAATTAATATAGTCACTCAAGTGCTTTTGATGCATCTTGAATGATTAGATGAACTGAAGCCAAGTACATAGCATACACACTAGAGTCTTCCTTATTTTTAGTAAATTTTAAAAGAGGTGTTATTATTAAAAAATAAAACACTCCAGGAACCTCTTCTGGTCCAAGTGGACCTCAATCAGGGAATCAAGGATGGGTTGATTTTATTATGATTATCAAAACAATAAATGAAAAATGGAATCAGAGATTCACAACACTGGTTTTCTAATTAGTCATATCACACATCTCTTTCCCCTTGCGGTCAATCAAGAAGTTATGGGGAAAGTAGTATGATTACTTTTGAACAAAAAAAAGGGAAAAATGCAAAAAAAATGAAATGGACGCAAATCCCCCCAGGGGGGATGGTGAATAGGCTCGAAAGAGCCTATTCGAAAAGATTTTTCTTCCTATTATAAGAAATTACAATATCAGAAAACTGAAATTAATCCATTTGGTCGTTATATGGAATGAGACCAAAGTTTTGCAAATTGCAAAAATTTGAAATTTTGGGAAGATGGAGACCCCATGGGGGGTTTCGAATGGTCCAAAAAAATGATTTTCGGACAGCGCCTCCTCCTATTTTATATTACACCTACTAAAAAAAACCAATATTATCATAGTAAAATATGCCCAAAAGTACTTTGAAACTACTTTTGGATGAACACACTTTTTACCCAAAAATTCTAATTTAAAACTAGTTTTTAAGGAAGTGGAAAAGGAATCAAGGAAAGCAAGCTTTCCTTGGGATGTTGGCCTGCTTTGGGGACAGCTAATATGAAGCAATTAAATTGATGAATATAAATTTTTATACTCTAAAGAAACAACCATGCATTCAACAAGCTTTAGATCTACTTTCACAACCTTGAAAAATGATAATTTTTCCTAAAACTAGATCTAGAATGCTTGTAAATTTTCTTTTAGGAATGAGATCTAGTTTATGAGCTTTAAGGTAGAAATATATATGTAAAATAAACTCTTAAATTGATAGATATAAACAATTTTAAATCTACAAACAAGTAACTGGTCTGATTTTAGAAAAAATTGAAGGAGGAAGAGGAAAATAAGAGCATTTTTGTTGGAAGCCTTGAAGATCAACCGTGGAGCTTTCCAGTGGAATGTCGAGGGAATATTCCTTTGAATGGTTTTGGAGAGAGTGAAGAATAAAACTATATCAGCATCCTCTCTAAGCTAGGAACTTGCAATTGAATCCAAAAACTTGCCAAAATACTTGTGAGATCCAGTTAATACATACATCGAGATTTCAGAATAACATGCATATAAACTTATAAAACATGCTGAATCTATATCTCTAAACATGCATCAAAAAGGAAAGAGATGGCCAATAAAATTATTTAAAAACTTATTTCCTATCAATATTATAATAAACTTATTATCGATCTTAGCAATGAATCCACAAACAATCAGCAAATTATGAACATAGATACAAGCTACGTCAATGAAACATGGCAATGCTCATCCACACATATAATGACATGACACCATATTGCCTCCAAAGATTCACTTTATTCCAATAGCAAAAGATATTACACAATATTACAACAGCCATGGATGCTCAATCCAACTCTAACTAACTCGAAAAGGAGGCAACCATGCTTTATTTATACACAAAATTGAAACCCCAACCCAGAGGGGTTGCAAATCCCAAGGAGATAGACCACTGTAGATGAAGGAGAGTCCATCAATGCTTGATATGAAGCTGAACAAAGCTTCTATTAAGCCTAAATGTGCATCAAGGGGCTGATTAAGCTGACACATCAACCTGCTAAGTGAATCATCAACCACAAAAGCTCCAAGAAGTTCTCGCACATGTGGAGAAGAGAGAGAGGGTGCAAGTCCCCATAAAGGAGGCTGAAGTTCAACTCTGGATCCACCCAGATCACCTCCTTCAGTCAAGGATTTGTCAGATCCAGTCAATTTGGTGCTGATGAGACTGATTTCAATCAAATCGGTTGAGAATCCATCGATCTAGGATATTGGAATTGCTCCATTATTCATCAATTTATTAATTAAAATAATAAATAATTGATTTTTTGGGGCTTTCTGACCAGAGTGATGGAAAATCACTGAAAACTAGGAAATAGTGGGTCTATAAGTTTACTGGGTGCTCGTAGCTTGAAAATGAGCACTTACATGACTGAAAAGGATTATTGAGCCCACTTTTATTAGAAAACCATTTTTTCCAATTAAACTATTAAAAAATAGCCTAAGTTTTGGAAAAATTAAATTTTAATAAAAAACAATAAAAATATTAAAAGAATTAAAAAACCTAGGGGGACTTAGACATGTTCATATGACTCGACCATGATGCCTAGAATGTTTATACATTCACACATAGACTCTAATAACCTCAATAGGACTAAAATCCAAGCCGAACACTCCAACTTTGGAGGTATTTAGTGAAAAACTCAGAAATTATCAGTCGTTTATTCAACAACAAATAATAACCAAGAGAGAAAACACCATGGGCTGATCGAATTGACAAATAAAGTGTAAGAGACCAATTCTTTTATAAACACTATCATGCTAAAATATTTATTACAACTCCCCCAAGGGGGTATGAACATGTGATATAGTACAACAAGAACTTCCCAGAAGCACTTCCGAAGGTCTTTTGAAGTCCGAACAAAAAATCTTTGTCTGGTTCACCAGGCTTACTTGATAAAAAAACACTAAGTACAACTTAGGTGGTAACAGGACCAACTTCATGAAGCTCAAGTGGTGATGGGGAATTTGATCTTGTTTCTTTGTCTGTTTCACTTTTGGACATACTCCAAGTACCCCTCAGGTATATATGGAGTCCCCTTTACAAATTACAAAAATTTGAAATTTTGGGATGATGGAGTCCCCCTGGGGGGTTTCGAATAGTCCAAAAAAATGATTTTTGGACAGATCGTCCTCCTATTTTCTATTATGCCTACTAAAAACCAGAAATATTATCACAATTAAATATCCCTAAAAATACTTTGAAAGTACTTTTGGATGAACACACTTTTTACCCAAAAATTATAAGTTAAAACTAGTTTTTAAAGAAGCAGAAAAGGATTGGCCTGCTTTAGGGGAAATCAATATGAAGCACTTAAATTTCTGAATATAAATTTTTAGACTCTAAGGAAACAACCATGCACTCAACAAGCTTTAGATCTACTTTCACAACCTTGAAAAATGATAATTTTTCCTAAAACTAGATCTAGAATGCTTGTAAATTTTCTTTTAGGAATGAGATCTAGTTTATGAGATTTAAGGAAGCAAGATCTATGCAAAATAAACTCTGATATTGATGGATCAAAACAATTTTAAATATGCAAACAAGTAACCAGACTGATTTTAGAAAAATTTGGAGGAAGAGGAAAATAAGAGTATTTTTGCTGGAAGCCTTGAAGATCAATCGTGGAGCTTTCCGATGGTATGTCGAGGGACTATGCCTTTGAATGGTTTTGGAGAGAGTGAAGAAGCAAACTAGATTAACATACTCTCTAAGCTAGGAACGTGCAACTGAATCCAAATACTTGCCAAAATAGTTGTGAGATCCAGTTAATACATACATAGAGATTTCAAAATAACATGCATATAAACTTATAGAACATGTTGAAACTAGATCTCTAAACATGCATCAAAAAGGAAATAGATGTCCAATAAACTGTTAGGTTTTAATCATTCAAGATAGCATTATTTTAGGATCTTTAACTGAGAGAACAACAACTACAACAATCAAACACGAGAGACAATGAACACGGTGTTTTTCCTTGGGGAAACCATAAATGGAGAAAACTCTTATACCAAAATCCTGTCACCATCATGTGATAAGAAATTTGGACATACCTACTTGCCCTGAATCCCAGCTTTTGGAGTGGAAAATCATATTATTCTTCAATATTTGCATACAAATTCCTAGCACCACGCTTTACCCTTTATCCAAAAGCGATACCTCTGTTTTCACTGCCCATCTCCTAATGCCCACAAGCTGTGCCACTGCTTATGGCCCTTGGTCCATAAGCGGTTATTACCAAAACCACTCTGTCATGGAAGGAGAAACGTGGTACCTTGGGTAAAAAGGGAAAAAGAGAATCTTCTGGAGGCTTCTAGATGATAAGCCTCAAGATATCCCTTATCCCTACTGTAGTGGGTCAATTGAGCTCAAGGTCCCCCATCTTAGGATCTTGGAGGCCACCTCACCCACAAATCTCTCAACCTACCCTATCCATCTAGCCTAAATACAAGCTTGTGGCCATGGTTGAGGGAGAGAACTCTTAAGGAATTGTTATGATGTTGGATTGATCACTTGTTCCATACCATTGGAGAGCATAGAGAGAGTTAGAGTTAGAGCTTATGGGGACGAGAATGCTTGGTTTCATGGAGATGCATGTCAACACCAAGGATTGGTTGTAAACTTATTCATATTTATTTAATGCAAGTTGATTTTTGTCCCACATATATTTTTGATGTTTGATTTCAGATGTATGTTGTTAGATTCCTTAGTCACTAGCATAGGTTAGTAGATCATATTCTGGTTGCTTTGATCTGTTTCGTGTTGAACTCATTGCAAGTAGACATGAATACTATCAAATCCTTGTATTCAAGATATCTATAGTGTCTAGGGAGACTCTTCAACCTCTATCTTCTATTTTTTCTGGATATAAACCATTCAGACCAGTGGAACACCTTACTGTCTGCAGGAGGTGAAATATTCCAGCTAACAAATCTGGTGACTCCACTCATGAATGAAGTTGTGTATCAGTCATTCTGATATTCCTTAGTCTGCAACTCTTGTCTAAATCTGGGGTTTTTCTTCAACTCTCTTCAATCATATCTACTCTCTGACTGATTCCGTTTGGGTTTGAAACCTCTAGATCTGTTCAGATCTGATTTATTTCGGTCTTTTATGCTCTGTTTCCATACTCAATTCAATAGTATTTGCCTTGATCTAGTGTATTTTTTGCTTGATCCATCGTTTCTCTTTTGTTTTTATCATCTATAGGGAACCACACCTACATTATGTATGAGAAGCAGTGCCACCGCCTGAACAAAGTGGACAGGACACGGTGCCACCACCTGTAACCTGTTGGAAAGAAGCGATGTTGTCTAGGAAACGCTCTATCAACACTTGAGAAACATGATACCCTGGGTAAAAAGGGAAAAGGAGAAGCTTCTTGAGGCTTCTAGATGATAAGCCTCAAGATATCCCTTATCCCTACTGTTGTGGGTCTCTTGAGCTCAAGATCCCCCATCCTAGGATCTTGGAGGCCACCTCACCTAGAATTCTCTCAACCTATCCTATCCATATAGCCTTATAAATACAAGCTTATGGCCATGGTTGAGAGAGATAACTCTTAAGGAATTGTTATACTGTTGGATTGATCACTTCATCCATACCATTGGAGAGCATAGAGAGAGCTAGAGTCAGAGCTTATGGGGATGAGAATGCTTGGTTTCATGGATTTGCATGTCAACACTAAGGCTTGGTTGTAAACTTCTTCATATTTATTTAATCCAAGTTGATTTCTATCCCACATATATTGTTGATGTTTGATTTCAGATGTATGTTGTTAGATTCTTTAGTCACTAGCATAGATTAGTAAATCATTTTCGGGTTGCTTTGATCTATTTCGTGTTGAACTCATTGTAGGTACATAGGAGGACTATCAAATCCTTGTATTCTAGATATCTACAACATCTAGGGAGAATCTTCAACCTCTGTATTCTATTTTGTTCTACATCTAAACCATTCAGACCAGTGGAACACCTTACTGTCCGCAGGAGGTGAAATATTCCATCTAACAAATTTGGTGACTCCACTAGGGATTGAACCCAGAATCTCTGGTTTCGCAGACCAGAGATTTGTGGTGCCAAGTAGACATTATTCGAAAGCCTTTTTTCGTTATTTTTCTTCATAAAAATTTGGATTTTTTTGCTTTCAGTTCTGCTTGTCAGACTTGTGTTACTAAATCTGATGCTTGTGGTTTGAGATTTTATGGTTTAAGATTGATTTGAGTGGAATTTCAAAAGTTTGATAAAGTATTTTGATTGTTCATCTGCTTCTATGCTTGTTGGTTGTGTTTACAAAAGAGTTTCTTTTTTCTAGAAAAGCTTAGGGTTTTATTTTAAATCTCTTTTCGTTTTTACTACATAGACTAAAAGAAGAACACTAGATTATCTTCTAGGTTTCATTTCTTATTTGCATAGTAAACTTCTTTTTCCTTCCTTTAAAAAAGAAAAGTTTTGACTGAGACTAGGATATCATCATTGAGCATTGGACATTGGTTTTCTGATTGGCTTTACAAGCTTTCAGGACCTTTTTTATCTTTCTTCTCTCATTCATTTAGGGATATCTTGATCAAGATAATAAAAATATGGTAGTTTTAAGTTAGATTTTCCTATGTTTGAGAAATTTGAAAAAATAGAGTGCATTTGCATATAGGTGTGCTTCTTGTTTTTCTTTTAGGAAAAGAGATTATTCCGCTTGTCATTTGCTTTTGGAAAGAAGAAATTAGTTTGGAAAAGTGATTGCTTGTCTTTGATTTGATGTTAATGACTGTTGTGTGGAAGTATTTTTGGTTTTTGAAACAAAAAGAAAACACTCTCTTTCCCTCCCATAAGTAGGAATACTAAACGATAAAGTGAATATCTTGCACTAGCATACTGCATGGTTATACTATTATGTCAAAACATCATGCATTCACCTAACCATACAAGTTAAAATTAACGGTAGTTGTAGGTTAAAATTTACGTAGTAACTTGAGTGATATGTTAGAGACGTGTTCAGGTGTCGTTAAGAGTAGGAGCTGTCGTTATTTGTTAGAATTACATTTCGGGACTCGCATGGTTCTTCCATGTACCGTCAGTATATCAAACGGCCTTTCACGTACCCTTGAGGTATATAGAAAGGTACTTCACGTACTCGATTGTATATTGGAAGTCCCCTTATGTATAGTTATGCATTAGACAACACTACTACTGATTCCAGCTCCCACGTACCTTGAGTATATCAGGAGACCCCACTAGGGTACCTTAACTGTCTGAGAAAATCCCTTTGGCCATCTTATTTGGAGCCATACACTAAAAATAGCATTCGACGAGATTACTATGCACGTACCCTCAACGTATATCGCGAGTGGCACCTTTTTGACAATCCTAGTGAGAGACCTGACTTTTTGAACTCCTCCTATCATTTTAAGTGTGCTTGTTTTGACCTATAGCTTATGTAGGGAAATTCTTTTTGGTGTGTTTTCTAGATTTTTAGACCCTAGGTTAGTTAGGAACTGTACAAACTGGTTTAGTTTAGACAGTCCAAAAGAGTACGTGGCTTGCCACCTGATTTTATTCCTGATTCAAGAGAAAATCTCATGGAAGCTATTGACCGAGGAGCTTCTACCACATCCCAAGTGGGAGACAATGTGGTTGTGGAAAGTTGAGTACCATATTATTCACACTCACCTCCCTTGGTCCAACAACCTTCTCAGGGAGATTCCTCATTCCATTCTCCTATGGAAGGATGTGTTTATAATATTGCTCGCCCAGATTTTGGTCCCAATTTTCAATTTTGGGCAACCCCTGTAGGTCAATCCATTGATTCATTTGGCAGTCGTGGAATCTCTTCTAAAATTGAAGAAGAATGTAGGCAGTATCGTTCTTCCATTCTCCGTGCAAAGGAGATTGAGAAGCAAATTGATGACATTTTAGGCCCAACACTACCAAGATCCACATCTATTCCTAGGGGATATCATTCACTTGTCAAATCTATGAGACCCACTAAACCAATTATAGATCTTCCATTGACACCCCACAACCCAGGTCAAGATACCACCCCTACCACCTCTCATGTTATGTCTATACCTAATCTTCCTAGGTATTATGTACCTAAGATTCAATCTTCAATTCCTGTTTCGTCTACAACTTCTAGTGCCGGGGGAAACCCCCAACACGACCTATGTTATCTGACAATGAAATTGTTACTAGTTAAGGGCATACCTCTAACATAGAATGATCTACAGTTTATGTCCCTCCCACCCATTTCAATGTGGTTAATCCCCCATCTAGTTTAGGTCAACCCTCTGGGGCTCAATCTGTAACCATTCAATCTTCTAGAGGTTATGGTTATTAAGTACATGTAGGTAATATTAATCATCTACCCAATTCTATAGGAATTCCATACCCTACTAATACTTTTACGCCATGGGGGCGACCCAATTGGTCTTACATGCCATCCATGGGAGCGATACCTATACATACTATGGGAGGTGTGGGAGGACCCCCTTATGGAGGTCCTCCCCCTGGGGGACCTAATGGTACCAGAGGATTTGGAAACTTTCCTTCTTATGGTCCTAGTGGCCCTAGTGGTCCTGGGGGACCTGGTCGCTTTCCTCCTTCTAGCCCTGGAGGGTCTGGTGACCCTCCTCTTAGCGGTTTCGGTGGCTCTGGAGGCTTACCTCCTTCTAGTGACCCCGTAGCGTCTGGTGGTTTGCCTCCTAGTGGTCTTGGTGGTCCCAGTGACCCTGGTGGTCCTCCTCCTGGGGGCCCTGGTGGTCCAAGCGATCCTGATCTCAGAAATCAACCCCCTACGAGTGGATTTTTCGGTAGTTATTCATCACAGTAGCCTGTTTATCAGTCCACTTATGGTCCTACTAGTAATTATATGCCATATCAATATTACTAGTATGTTCATCCCAACTGATAGTTACCCTTCCTATAAAATTTGGACTTACCTGATCGTTCCAAGTTAATTAATGACCCCATCCAACACAAGCCCTTATGGCCACCCATTCCGGTGAAGTTAGCATTGCACATCCTGAAATTTGATGGGAAACAAGGAGATGATCCAAAGAACCATGTGATGACATTCCATTTGTGGTGTTCCTTGAACTCCCTCATGGATGACTCCATTCAATTATGACTCTTTCAGCGAACTTTGAACAGTACAACTACGAACTGGTACATTGAACTCCTACAACATTCGTTTGTCAATTTTGTCTCATTAGCAACCGTGTTTCTTACACACTTTCAGCTTCCTATTCATTATGAAAAATGTACTGATCTTTTAACCTCTATATGAAAAAACAACTCCACCCACATTTCTGATCATATTCATGAGTGGAGAAGGTGGAGAAGGATTATTAAGGCCCCTATTCTAGATCAGTTACTTGTTGATTGGTTCACCAAATCCTTGTTGCCTCCTATTGCCCTAGATGTGGCTATGGGTGATACCATTAATGAAGAGCAGGATATTAGTCGGGATCATCACCTAGACTTGGTTTATTCCCAGTCCGGCACTCTTTCTGACCTGATCCCTTAAGCTCCTTGCCCCAACATCGATCCTACCAAGCCACCAACAAAAGTACCTGTTGATAGGATTGTTGGTTCAATCCAGTCCCCATCAACGGAAAAACCTAACAAGCAAACCCAAACTACTCCATATACTCCTTCGACTACTAACTTTTCCACCGAGGTCAATTCCATTCAAAGTACTCAAACCTTGGGTAATAAAAAGAAAGGTAGAAATCGAAATACAAAACCTGGAGATGCCACAACCAACCAACAGTGATAACAAAAAAGGGAAAATAAAAGCAAAATATCCCTACCTGCTATGCGGTGGTGACCATTTTTCAAAGGAGTGTTCTCGCCGAGACAAAATATCCCAATTTTTTAAGTCCAATCCCACACATGTAGTACTTACGGATCCTTTTCCATCTCAACAACAACTAATAGACCACATTTCTAATCAAGGCAATTCTAGTTCGTCAAAGGAAATTCATATGATGTCCTCAAATACCATCCATATGCAAACTCGAAGTCAGAATTATGATAAACCTGTGGATAAAAATGAAGATCGTTTGTCTTCAAGGAAAGCCCCTTCTACTAGTTCTCCTAAGTCCTCGTCTATTGTCTCATTGTCTATCAAGAATCCTACTCCCGACATGATTTTGCACCCAGCTAAGAGTACTCTTCGGAAGGAAGTATTTAATCCCAATTCCTGAGCTTCTCAATTTTATAATGTGGTTGAAGATCTCGCTTAGGCACCTTATACAATGTCTACTTTAGTAGTAATCCAAAGTTTCCCTACATAGTGCAAAAACCTATTGACTGCATTAGGAGCTTTAGACCCGGATAACACCAACTTGATCCATTTCAATGTTGAGAACTATAAGTCTAGGTTACCACATAAACTTGCTTTTCAATTCATTACGAAAGTGATTGGCAAGAAATTTTTTCGAACAATCCTAGATGAAGGAGCTTCAACCTCCATTATGTCTCTGTCTTGTTGGAAAGCCCTTGGCTCTCCTGAGCTTGTACATCTCCTATGACCCTTAAAGGCTTTGACAGATGCGGTTTCTAGCCCCATGGTCTCATATCAACCCTTGCAGTCGAGATGGGGGGTAGAACCATTTCCATCCAAGTAGAGGTGGTGGATGCCCCTTTATATTACAATCTCCTTTTAAGATGAAATTGGTTCTATGCCATGACTATTGTTGCTTCAACAGTATTCTAAACCGCCCAATTTCCACATCTGGGGAGAATCGTTACTATTGACTAGCTTGATTTATGTACGTCAAATGTTACTACCTCCATAGCTAATAACATCCCCATGTTAGGCCAGTCCCCTCCTCCTTATTAGTCGATTGGGGTAGGTGTGTTGAAGGATTCTTCCCTCATGTGAGTTTTTCTATCCACTCCTCCTAGCATGGATTCTGTGTCAGCCCATATGATTACCTCATTTGATTGTGAGCCTAAGGGTAAACATGTTGTTGAGTCTACCTCGTTAATTCCGCACGAAGCTATGTATGATACCATTCAAACCTATTCCAATGATCACACTGATGACCTTCATCTAGTGGCTTCGGATCCCTACCATTTGTCATATCGGTTAGAACCTTCTCTTCCCACTCTGTATTATCTCACCGAGACTTTTCCTTCTAATGAGTCCATCATTGAGATCATGAGCACTGATGAGTCCATTTGGGCGGATCACCATCATAGATCCATGTTCCTCCCCAACACCAGTTCAATTAACCATGATTTTGCATCCGTGTTTCCTACCGATATTGTCAATGTCCCCCAAAGTCCTATATTGTTGCAACATATAGATTCTAAAGGAAAACTTTGCAACATTACTCAGATGAACCCAATTGACATATCAGCCAAGCCTAATGTTATTGAGCACGTTCATGTTGGGAAGAAATGCTCTGCAGATGAATCTGAAGCCTATAAGGAACTTTTTAAAGAATTTCGTGGTATTTTTTCCTAGTCCTATGAAGAGATGCCAGGGATCGACCCTTCCATGATGGTCCATAAGATTAAAACTTATCCCTCGGCCAAATCTGTCAGGAAAAAACTTAGGCAAGTCCATCCTTGGAAGGATGTAGCTATAAAAGTATAAATTAAGAAGCTTCTGAAAGCTGGGTTTATTTATCCTATACCCCTAACAGACTAGGTATCAAACATTTTATGTGTCAATAAAAAGCAGGGCACCATTAGAGTCTGTATCGACTTTAGGGATCTGAATAAAGCTTGTCCCAAGGACAACTTTCCGACCTTGCATATCGATCAGATTATTGACAGCTGTGCTGGTAGTGTCATCTTTTCATTCATGGATGGATTTTTCGGCTATAATCAGATTGATATATTGCCCTCCGATCAGCATAAGATGGAATTCATTTTCCCATGGGGAACCTTTACATATAAGAAGTTACGGTTTGGATTGAAAAATGATGGAGCTATGTTCCAATGTGCGATGTCCTATGCATTTCATGATGTCAAACACATCATTGAACCATACCTTGAAGACCTCCCTGCTCATTCTTAGCGACGGGAGGACCACCCTGGTAATCTTAGAGAGATATTCCTGAGATGCCGTCATTATAATATACAACTCAACCCACATAAATGTGTTTTTTTTGTTGAGACGGGACATCTACTAGGTTTTCTGGTATCCAAAGATGGCATCCAAATAGATCCTTTAAAAACTGTTGCCATTCTTGATCTACCTACCCCAACTAATCTCTTGGAACTACAAAGTTTGCAAGGGAAGGAAAACTTTCTTCATCGTTTTGTGTGCAATTTTGTAGAGAAAACGCACGGTTATATGCGCCTCCTTAAGAAGAACACTGCATTCTTCTGGGATGACCAGGTCCAACACACCTTTGATAATCTTAAGTACACTATGACTCATTCACCCATGATACACCCCCTTGATTATTCAAAGGACTTTTTCATGTACATTGCTACCTCTGCTACTACCATCGCTATGGTTTTAGCGCAAGACAATCTCCACGATCAGGAGCACGTGATTTATTACGCCAGTAAGAATCTCTTGGATTCTGAAACCTGTTATTCATGTGTGGAAAATTTAGCATTGGCCACGGTCATTTCTGTACAAAAGTTTCGTCATTACATTCTGCTCCGCACTACCACCGTATTGGCAAACCAAAACCCGATGTACAACATCCTGACTCGTCAGGTGCTTGGGGGCAAGTATTCCTATTGGATTGTTATCCTTTAGAAGTTCAATCTTGCATTTGCCAAGGCTACATCAAACAAATCCTTGGTCTTTGCAGAGCTTATGTGTGATATTCCCTGTGCTTTGACGAAATTTGAGCCCAGTGATTCATTTCTAGATGAATTCCTGTTCCTGATACGCACTACTAATCCTTGGTATGGATATTTGCTAATATATCTCTAGAGACAATATTTTCAGCTGCATCTATGATGTGATGATCGCCACCATATTCCTCACCACGTGAAATATTATCTCATCCTGAATGATAATTTGTATAGATGTGGGATCGATTCTATTATTCGAAGATGCTTCACTCATGAGGAGGATGAACTTGTGTTAAATGATTTCCATTCTATAGCATGTGGTGTTCATTTATCTGGGATGGCTACAACCCATAAAATCCTTCACGCTGGCTATTTTTGGCCTTCAATCTTGAAACATTGTCACGAGGTTGTTAAGAAATTCCCACCTTGTCAACATTTTTATCCTAAAAAGCACACCCATCCTGCTCCACTACACTCCATCATTTCCATTGGCCCATTCGCCAAATGGGAGATTGAATTCATCCATTGTAAGCCTACCTCAGTCGGGGGGCATGGTTACATCATCGTAGCCATGTATTATTTTACTAAGTGGGATGAGGCCATGCCTACATATGAAGAAGATGGTAATACTGCCACCCTATTCTTGTTCAATCATATCATAGCTAGATTTGGAGTTCTGTAGTCCATCATTACTGATCACAGATCCCATTTCCATAATCAGATGATGGAGGAAATGAGTGCCACTCTAGGGTTTCTCCACGAAAACTCTATGCCATATTATCCACAAGCTAATGGTCAAGTAGAGGCCATTAACAAAGTTTTGAAATCTATGCTTCGTCGGATGTTTGGAGATCATAAATCCAACTAGTACCACGTTCTTTTCTTTTCTCTCTGGGATTATCAAACTTCTATGAAAAAAACTACCCGTTTCATGCCATTTCAGCTTGTCTATGGACTTAAAGCTATCTTACCCATCCAATGTCAGATTCCATCTTTAGAACTTGTTGTCAAACTTCTCCCAGATACTTCCACAGAGGAAGAAAGATTTGTATACTTGAGTAACCTTGACGAGACTCACAGAGATGCTACCTTGGCTATTGAGGTGCATATGAAATGCGTCAAGGCACAATATGATAAATCCGTCCAGCCTCATGTCTTTAACAAGAGTGACCTAGTCTTAACCTATGATCAGAGATATGACAAACTAGGACAGGATAAATTTGAATCCATGTGGTACAGACCTTTTGTTATTTCCAAGGTGTTAGAGAAAGGAGCTTACGAGCTCATTGATTATGAGGGGATCCCTTTGGGGAAACCTCGCAATGGGTTGTACTTGAAAAGGTACTATGCCTAGGTTTTCTTGGGTAGTATCTTGTATATATGTATATTTATTGGCTTTCAGTGTGCTTTTAGTATTTTCAAGATAGTTTTGAGTTTCGTGTCCACATCTGTTTATACCATGTTTTCGTCATGTAGATGGATTTCTACGGTTTTGCTGATGGTGCTTGCCACCACACCTTGAATCTTGCCTCAGCTGCTTGGGTCCTCTATTCCTTAGCTAAAGATCTGGTTGGTTCAGGAGCGGTTTGTATAGGTCCTGCTACTAATAACATCACCGAGTATGAAGCATCCATCAGTCTTCTAACTGAAGTTTCCTCCCAGGATGTTCGTGATTTAGTAGTCTTGATGGAATCATAGCTCGTGGTTCTCCATTTGAACCATGTCTACACCACTAGGAACCCGGTACTCCTCTGCCTATTTCAGAGAGTGCGTTTGCTGGAAAGATCATTTGAAACTATTACTTATAGGCATATCCTTAGGGAACATAACGTAGTTGCTAACTCATTGGCTAACTACGTCCTAGACTGGAATATTGACCATTCATGACGGTAAATCAAACATGGTCCATTGTAAATAAACATTTTGAGATACGTAGAACTCATAGAAAATAATTTTCCATTTGAAACATATAAACACCATGTAAAGTCTGTATATATATATACAAAAATTTTACAAAAAATAGGTCTTGAGACCTCCTCTAAAGCACATAGGCTTTCAGGTAAAGTCATCATACAAAATCCTGAAGCTATCAGCTTTCAATACATTTCTCATACACTAGTGGTACTCGTGATAGCACATAACTCCTCGAGCCACCCTACGTAGAAGCCTATTGAATCGGCCCGATACTCCCGGTGTGGATCTTTGATATCTCATCGGGAGATCATCTATGCATCATCTGGGATGTCCAAAGTCAACCTCTCTAGGTTCTCCTCCAGGTCGCGCTACTCCAACATCTGCATGAGAACATTTAGGTCTTGTCACTTAACATAAAAAATATAAAACATAAAAGACATAAAAACATTTCATCCATTTTAGGGTTTCTTGCTTCTTACCAATGTCTCCCCACTACCAGCTAGGTGGGAGTGGTAGGTCAGGATCTTCTATGAATTCAGTTCCTGTATAAGCATAGTCCTCAACCATGAGGATCTGATCCCATAGCCATCTAAAAAATGGATCACCGAACTTCACTCTTCCCATACCTGCTCCTGTGCAAGCCATGATCTTGACCCACCTCAGCATACGGGGGTCCCGTGCTCTCAGAATCTGGAAGGTCACCTATGGCCTCATCTTTGGAACCCACTCAAAGAAGAAGCAGGCTAATATGGAACCAAATCTGAACTACTTTAGCTCTCCTTGCTGACACTTAGTTAGTTGATCCTTCAAAATTGAAAGCATTGCTTCCACCCAGTTGAACACTGTGGGTGCCATAGCCTCTATGGCATACATCATTTTTTCCCTGGAAGCTTGGTGCACACCTTGACTCCCAACCACCCTCTACATGGTAAATAGGACGATCCGTAGAGCCCTATCTGTCACTTCCTTGATGGGGATCTTCTTCCTTGATGTACCTGTTCCCGGTGCATAGTGCTGATCTATAAGCTCTCTAGTAGTAATGTCCCCTCCATGGGAACATGTCAATGAGATATGGGCACCCTGTCTCGATAGACCAGTCAGGAAGTAGATATCCTCTACCTCCATTGTAAGAATGTGCGCCCCCACCTCGAATTACTGGTGCTCTGGATTCCACATTTGCAATATGTGTTCTAGTAGTCATTCGTGTCACAGCATGCTTGGGGTCTGGAAGAAATTCAAGATCCCACAGTCTCGTAATGCGGCTATATAGCTCACATTTCTCTCAATAGCAACATCCTCATTATCATGATTTCTTTCCTTCCATATCACCATCTTTTGGGTGATCTAGACCTGCTAAAAACAACAATGGTATGCATTAAAATCATCCTTAAATCATTAACAATCAAAAGAATGAAGTTATTTTTCCCATACTATTTGTTTGAGTCATCCACGGTGGGCACCGTCTGTCCATGTATTATCGGCGCGGTTCTACGGTGGAGCCGCATATCCCATAAGGGGTACCCATGATGCTCGCATTATGAGTTTTAGGGCTGGCCATTTAAGCCTAAAATTCCACCAAATTCAAAAATAGATGCTATGAAATGAAAGATAAGGGTCTTAGCTATTACCTGCAATTGACGATGCTGAAAACAAACAGTGGAAACTCCCAGTATTTGTTGGATAAATTTACCACCATACACACTCTTTTTGGTCAAATTGGACTAGTTAAACCACTATCCTAAGTATAACTGACATTATATGGCATCATCTATTCACACCCATGCCTACCTTCAATCAAGGCGGCTAACTTAGGCTTCTCCTACATTCATGGAGGCTAACTGGAGCACTCTAGGGGTGATCTGAGTGATATTAATGCACCTAATTCCTAACTGGTGGTTACAATTAGCTAAACAAGTCAGCTAAGGCACCTCCTCTCATTAAATATATTATTTAATGATTACTTAATGAACTGGAGTCAACAGGGGCACCTCCACCAACTTCTGATGTGCAGTTCAACTTCAGTTAACCTCATCGGGGTTCTTTGGAGTCAGTGTAGTGCTACCTCTTGATGGTTGGCGAGCTATGACATGTGTTTGATCTCTTTCAGTTGAGACTCAGTCATTTATTGCACTATGACTTTAGTTAGGGTTAGTTGAGTCAATTAGGGTTTTGGTCAATGGTTAACTGAGTGTGAACCATGGTTTACAGTCAGTTAACCAAGACTCACTCATTCAATTCGAATGACCTCCTAAGGAATTCGAATTGTCTCTTCATTCATGGTTATAGCATGTCACTGTAATTGTAATCATTTAGTCTTTATGTGATTATTGAGTAGCTACTATTCCTATAGACTGATTACACCATTTCATGAGTTATTTGTTGATTATTATTTGATAAGATTGATGCTTTGTTCCTAGATCAATAGACAAGCTTAATATGGTATCAAAGCTTACGGCAGGATGAAGCTCTATCTCTCAAAAACAATATTTTTGATAGATTTCTACATGAAATTTGAGCAATAGCTAAAAAATCCAGCACTACACCAGAAGCCAAGGATTACCACTTAATACCCCAAGTAAAGAACTTGTTGATCAAGCATGCTTGATTGACTATGCTGGGTGTGATGAAAGCCTAGAATGTGCAAGCTGTCCGACCTTAGATTGCCCTTTCTATTTTTATTTTCAGGTTTCTACAGGTGAAGAATTCACTCCAACATATCCAGATGGCCTCCTCAGTAGATCTCTTGACTCCATACAATTTCCACTCATGGAAAAGTGGTATGGAGATTTAGCTACACTCTAGAGGACTTTTTAGAGTCACGATGGACACTAAATTTGAGCCTAGATCCGCCATAGAAAAATCAAGATTATTGAACAAAAAGGATGAAGCCTTTGGTTTCTTGTGCCTCTCTATTTCCCAAGACCTTCTCTTCCATCTTACGGATTTGAAGATTCTGAAAGAAATATGGGACAAATTGGAGACTCTATATAGAAAGCACAATGACTTGAGGGTTTCTAGCTCAAAAATGAACTCGTGTCTCTCCAACCCTCCAACTTTGAGACTCTGAATGATTTCTTCACAAAGTTCAAGCATACTATTTTACTCTTGAATCAATGCAAAGTGGAGAAGGAGGATGATCAGCTCATCCTCACCATACTCTCCAACTTGGGGCTGATTATTCAGTTTTTGTTTCTACATTCCATGCGGGGAATCTCACAACCCCTGGATGGAAGATGCCTACACTCAATGCCTTCATTGAGTCCCTAACAAGTGAACATGACAATATTTTCTAGATGGGTATCATCTGATCTTCCCGTGACCAATCCCTCCATGTCTCGGGGCCCAAAGATCTAAAGGGTAAAGGAAAGCAGCAAAAGAATAAAAAAACTAAATTTGATGCTCCTAAATCTAGAGTTGAAAATCAGCAGCATGATGAGTCTTCTGGCTCAAGGAAGAACAAAGGAGAACGACACAATGGAAAGGAAAACATCAAGTGTTCTTATTGTAGGAAGGGCTTCCACCCTGAACATGCCTGCATGAAGAAGAATCGTGATGAAGCAACCTCTCTTCTTGAGAGGAATCACATCAATCTTCCGGAAATCTTTCGGAGGAGAGATCAACATGATCGGGAACCACAGCATGAAAAAGTTCATGGCATCATGGCAAGCACTTCGAATTCCAAAGCAATATTGATTGATTTAGGAGCTTTGAATGACATTATCCATGAAAAATACTCTTTTTCATCCTTGGATACCGGCAAATCCATCCCCATCCACATGGGAGATGACTCCACCATCATTTCAGAAGGACAAGGTACGGTTGATCTTGAAAATGGTTTCTTCTCAAATGTATTGTATGTACCTTCTCTAGAATCAAATATCCTTAGTGTCTATTAGATGAAACATAATAAAGTTCCTAAGAGAGTTTCTTTCAGCCCATATTATGTTGAGATAACAGAAATTGCATCCGGGAAACTCATTTGTAAAGGCCATGCAAACCATCATGCAAAAGCCTATGTGTTCTCTCACTTTGTTGCGGACGCAAAGCCCATCATGCTGCTAACTCATGGGAATGAGGTTAGTAAGTTGTGGCATCAAATTTTTGGCCATATTAATTTCAAATATTTGCAGAATTTATAGAAAAACTCCATGGTTAAAGGCCTCCCGGTCATCAAGGCAACCACGGGAATTCGCAAGGGATGTGTGATTGGAAAACACCCTGAGCACAAGTTCGATCAGGGGAAGGCAAACCGAGCTACATGCATATTGGGGATGATACATTATGATATGAATGGTATTATGCTTGTCACATCCATGAATGGATCAAGGTATCTCCTTACTTTTATTGATTATTTTTCAAGGTATACATGGGCTTTCTTTCTCAAAAAGAAATCAGAAGTATGTAAAAAAAATTCTGAATTGAAGGCCTTGATCGAAAATGCTTCTGGGATTAAGATCAAGATCTTGAGATTTGATAATGGAGGGGAGTATTTTGGTAATTATTTTATTTACATATTCTCCCAAATTGGTATTCAGCTCCAACATTCAATTCCCTACACTCCAGAGCAGAACGAAGTAGTAGAAAGGAAGAATCGGTCTCTCAAGGAGATGACCACCTGTATGTTGGAATCCAAGAAGCTTGATTCCAATTTGTGGGATGAGGCCATGCATGCTGTAGCATACATTTGGAGCATGGTTCCACACTCATATATGAAATGGAATACCCCTTTCAAAGCACACTTTAGACAAAAGCCGGATGTGTTGAACTTGCAGGTGTTTGGGTCCACTGCATGGGCTCGAATTCCGCTTGATAAAAGAATGGCTTTGCAACCGCAAAGCATAGAATGTATGTTTATTATCTATCCTAATTAATATAAAGGGTTCAAGCTACTAGATATAAATACCAAACATATCATCATTGAGAGAAGTGTCAATTTCGATGAACCTCTTCAGGAGTTGGAATTGGTGAAGGAGAAAACTGTTGAATTTCCTTCCTATTCTACTGAATATTTGATGATGAAATTGGGGGTGAAGACCCTGATTTGGATCCTCTAATTTTTTATATCAGTATACAGAAATCATCAGATGCTGAATTAGAACCTTAATTTCAAAATCATCTTCCTACATGGGCCTGACAGACAATCTCCTCCACAGGAGAAAACATTGGAAATCTAGATGATCCAAGGAGAACCCGGTCTGATTTCCAAAGAGCAGGTATTGCACTCTCTTGTCCTGATAATTGGCTGTCCAAAAATTTCTATTTGATGATTATTTTAGATACAAAATCCTACTATCATTCTCGGAAGGATCCGAGATGGAAAGTTGCCATGGATGAAGAGATGAATTCTCTTCATAAAAACACTACTTGGGAGCTAGTTTCTCTTCTTCTGGGAAGGAAATTGGTTCAATGCAAGTGGGTGTTTCAGACCAAGGTTGTTGTTGATGGAAGCAGTTGAAAATATAAGGCAAGGCTGGTAGAAAAAGGTTTATCTTAGGTCTAAGGAGTGGAATACCATGATACCTTTGCACCAGTTGCGAAAATGGACTCCATCCACCTTGTTTTGGCAATTTCAGCATCCAAGCACTGGGAAGTGCATCACATGGATGGTAAGTCAGCATTTTTGCATGGAGATATTTATGAGGAGATATACATGAAGTAGCCTGAGGGCTACATCACTGATCCATCTTTGGTTTGCAAGCTAAAGAAGTCACTATATGGGTTAAAATAGGCCCCAAGAGAGTGGTATTCCAAGATGGATGCCTTCCTTCTCTCGCTAAACATTGAGAGATGCAGATCAGATCCAAATGTGTATTTACAGTAGCATGATGGTCATCTAATTATCATTGTTTTATATGTTGATGAATTACTGATTACAGGTAGTGTTGCCACCTGAGTTTTAATTAGTGGTTATTTATCAAGTGAGCCTGGTGAATCGGACAAGGATAACTTGTTTGGACTTCAGAAGACCTTCAGTCTTGCTTCTGGGAAGCTATGTTGTTCTATATTACATGTGCATACCCTATGGGGAAATTTTAATAAATGTTCTAGCATGAAATTGTTTGTAAAATACATGGTCTCTTAGAATTTCTTTGTCAATCTGATCAGCCCATGGTGTTTTTTCCCTTGGTTATTATTGGTTGTTGAATAAACGACTGATAATTTCTGAGTTTTTCACTCCATACCTCCAAATTTGGGGTGGTAGGCTTGGAATTTAGGCCTATTGAGGTTATTAGAGTCTATGTGTCAATGTATAAACATGCTAGGAATCATGGTCGATTCATATGAACATGTCTAAGTCCCCTAGGTTTTTTCAACTTTTTTATTTTTTAATTTTTTCAGTGGTTTTTATTAAAATTTAATTTTTCCAAAACTTAGGCTATTTTTTAATAGTTTAATTGGAAAAATTGATTTTGTAATAAAAGTGGGCCAAATAATCAGTTTCAGTGATGTAGGTGCTCATTTTCAAGCTAAGAGCACCATGTAAACCCATGGACCCACTATTTCCTAGTTTTGAGTGATTTTCCATCACTCAGGTCAGAAAGCCACAAAAAAACAATTATTGATTATTTTAATTAATAAATTGATGAATAATGGAGCAAATCCAAAATCCTAGAGCAGTGGAATCTCAACCAATTTGATTGAAATCAGTCAGATCTGAACCACATTGACTGCACCTGACAAATCCTTAACTGAAGGAGGTGATCTGGATAGATCCAGAGTTGAAATTCAGCATCCTTTATGGGGAATTTTTCCCTCCCTCTATCCTCCACATGTTTGGGCTCATCTGGATGAGTTTTGGTGGATGCTTCAGTCAACAGGTTAAGGTGTCAGTCAGATAAGCCCCTCGATTGACAGTTTCCCTTGGTGAGACTCAGATCTGGCTCAGCTAGACATAGATCAAGCATTGATGGACTCTCCTTTAGCTACAATGGTCTATCTCCTTGGGATTTGCACCCCTTGGGCTGGATCTCCTTTCTTCGTATAAATAAATCTCAGGATACCTCTTCCAAGCTAGTTAGAACTAGGATTGAGGTGTTGTTGCTATTGTATTGTATTGTTTATTATTCTGGAATAAACAAGATTTGGAGGCAATATCTATGGTGTAATTCTCTTCATGTGTGGATGGTGATTGTCAAATGCTTATGAGGTATAATCTGTGTTATTTATCACTGCTTTTGATGGTTAATTGTTGGCCTTGAAGGAGAGAGCTCCCTCCTGTTAGGGTAAGATTTTATTCTAGTTTGATTTATGCTCTTATTGCTACTTGTTTCAAATGTATTGGAGTTTTATGTATTTTAATTTTAATTGCATGCTTTCCAATTATCTCTTCCAACAGTACCTATGTTTTCACCATCTGTTTCTGCAAGGATTTCTAAGTTGCAGGTGATATCATTTGCAGAAGAGGTTGAGATGGTTTGCATATTCCTCATCTTCAAGATATTCTGAATGACATAGTCCCTCAATGTTCCACCAAATCATACTCCAAATCCCAACATTCCCAGGTTTCCAACACTCTTTCTCTCTCTTCCTCCTTCAAAATCTTAATTTCTCTTCAAATTGGTTACTTTTAAAGAATCTTGTTGCTTAGATCTGTCTCACAAAGAAAATTAAATATATATCTAGTTGGTAAGATCCTTTCTTTTTTTTAGATCTCAGTTCCATTTTGCATATAAAGTCATATTTTAAGAGATCTAGCTGAAATTATCCTCTTTTTTGCAAGCATTTTAAAGAAAATTTTTAGCTTACTTTTAAGGTAGTTTCCTTTGCTGTACTTTAAATTTTCATATTCTGCATTAAAAGTGAACATCTCATTGGCTTCCCAAACAGCAAGCCAATATCCCAAAGAAATCTTGCTTTCCTTGGTTCTTTTTTTTGCAAAACTAGATTACCCCAACTTCACAAATTTTTACTTAGTTTTTTTTCGGTAACTAGTGTGGTGACCCAAAACACTTTTAAAGTGTGTTTGGGAACATTTGATTTTAATTGCTTGCTATTTTTTATTATGTCTAACAAAAATTAGAGGGAGACTTTTCCCAATTTCCAACTCTTGGACGAACCAGAGCTTCCCGGAAGCTTCCCCCACCGCCGTGTTTTGATTTTAGCTTGTTACAAGCTTGTTGTAAGCCTTTGGATCCCAGATAACAAGGACCAAAGCGCATCAATTTCAATTTTATGATATTTTAAATTGCTTCTAATAAAAAGAAAAGGTCCTTTTGAATATGCTCCTTCGAGCCTATTCACCATCCCCTCTGGGGGGATTTGCGTTTGTGTCCATTTTTTACTTTTTGTTCATCTCTTTTCAATATAGCCTAGTTCTAATATACAGGGTAGTATACTTTGATTTATTATCATTTCCATATTCCATATCTAATATTTCAAAGTAATATTAATACTTACCTGATGACTTCCCAATTGACCCGAAAGGGAAAAGAGATGCGTGGTAGGACTAATTAGAAAACCGGCATTGTGTATCCTTGTTTTCTTTTTCATCAATTGTTTCATTAGCTATAATAAAATTAACCCCTCCTTGATTCCCTGATGGAGGTCCACTTGGACTGAAATAGGTTCCTGGGGGGGTTTCTTTTTAATAAGAACACCTTGTCTAAAATTTACTAAAATTGACAAGACTCCGGTGTGTATTCTCTGCACTTGGTCGCGGTTCATCCGATCAGTCAAGATGCATAAAAATCACTTGAGTGACTAGAATAATTAGGATTCACTCTCCCAAATTAACAAACCATCAGGTGAAAATCCAACACCTCGATCAACAATAGCCTTAGAGACTCCATTTAGCCCACATATTCCTTGTGGGTAGCCATGATGGTTTAGTTTTGGACATACTCTAAGTACTCTCAGGTATATCTGGAGTCCCCCACCCTTTGCCTAATTTTAATCAACTCATATTTCACATTAACTTAAAAAATACCAAGAGGCAATTGCAAAACATTCACTCTAAGCACATGCAAGTACATTGATTATATTTTGACTCCATTTTAAGGCACTGGTTATTTTCTTGCTATATATATATATATATATATATATATATATATATATA